>JAQFZN010000146.1:0-46797 GCA_034687075.1 Geophilus carpophagus
AATTTGACTAAATAATAGTAAATTTGACTAAATAATAGTAAATTTGACTAAATAATAGTAAATTTGACTAAATAATAGTAAATTTGACTAAATAATAATAAATTTTAATAAACAATAGTAAATTTCACTAAAAATTAAAGCTTTAATAAATAATAGTAATATTTATTAAAAACAAGCTATTTTACTAAAAATATAAAATTTAAATGAAAACTAATTAAAATCTGCAAAAATCAGTAAATTTCACTAACCTAACCCCAAAAATTACCAATTCTATTAAAAAAAACCAACAAATTTCACAAATTACCAATAAAATCAAATTACCCAATAAACAACCATTTTTCATTAATTCCATCAAATTAATTAACACCCATTCAATCCCTTCCATATTTAATACACGACTATAACCTTATCACAAATCCCACAAGAAAAAAAAAGTTAAAAACAATAAAAAAAACTAAAACAAACTCATCTCCTCACCTAAAAAAAAAAGTCGAAATGCACTTGTTAAATCATTGATTGAAAAAACTTGTAGAAAAGTCGAGCGAGCGAATAAAAGAAATAAAAATAATTTCTTTTCCTGTCCTAATCTCATTTACGGAGAAGGAGAAAGAAGAGAGGCAAAGTGGTGGGTGGTGTAAGATTTTTGTTGGCGCGCGTTCGGCAAATGAGGTGAAGTTATCTCGCACATCAAACAGCTGAGCTCGGCACATTTGGCGACATGAAAATTTCCTCCAATGATAAATGCAATCTACAAAGCGAACAAGAAATACTTTCTCTCTCTCTTTCTTTTTTTTTTAATACTTCTTTTTCTTTAGGCTCGTCGATCCCCCGAGGACAAATGCAAATACGACGCAATGAATAATAAAGTCCTGGCTTTGCTCTGGATGAATGATTATTGGCTGGAGCACGAGGGCGACGCGCCCTCACTTGTGATTCGCCAGACTTGCAAACGCGCGCGCGCGCGCCCAATTTTACACCCCTTCTTCGCCACCCCACCCTCTTCTTGCAACCGTCTTCCCAGATAATTTCAGCGCGGGCGAGTCAATTTGACTTGAGCACACATTGGTCGCTAGTCAATCAGTTCGCAGCGCCTTCTTTGCTTGAATTATGCAAAACAGCACAAGGTGGTTTCAATCAATTTAAAAGTTAAACAGACACTCGACAGCAAAATAACAAAGAAGCCAAAGGAGGTAGATGGGGAGGGAGGGTGTTTTGATACCACCACTATACCCCTACTCTTCAATTCGAGTGAGGGAGGGCGGACAAGGTGGTAGCAACAACGCAACGGACGCCATCTGTCCTAATAGGGTCTGATGCGTCATAGTGGCATAATGCACAAATTCACCCTCTCTCACAATGTGATAGATGATTTAGGGTAAGGGAGTTGCAATTTGCTTTGCTGCTTGCTCCAGTACATTATTTTTGCTGGGGGCGTCACCTTCTCGCATTCGAAGAGGCCAATTATCGAAAGTCCGGGTTCAATTTTCATTGACAGTCTTCGGCCTCAATTATACCCCACCCTTCCTCCTCTCCAAGTCTTTCCCTAACCCCTGCAGCGTGACATTTAAACACGTGACTCAAGTTCTGTTCAGTTCGTTTGAAAAACAATGCTTTTTGATTTAGACTTTTTTTTTCAAGTTCAATAAGCAAATAAATGAATAATATAAATTACTAATTCAACCACGGCACACCCTTCATTAACCCAGTGTTAGGTGTGGGTTAAATTAATTGGCGTGCCGGGTTGACACGGATCAAAGTTAGGGTTTTTAACGGTTTGAATTAATTTTTTACAAAGGTTTTGTGTTTAGTTATTAAAGATAGAGTAACTTACTTTGCTTTTCTGTTGGGATTGGTGATCTGAAGTTCGTTTTTCGGCGTGTAAACTCATATTTTATGGTGACTTGTTTCTCGTTTCTATGATCTGAAGTACGCCATTTTGTTTGTTGCGGAAGTGGTTCGCTATCTGGTGGCGAAGTGGGAAAATAAAATAAAAAATTGTTTTAATAAACGAACAGAGAGGGCGCCAATAGAGAATGGCGCCCCGAGCAAACGCGCGGAACCGAGACGTTGAAGCCAACGCGAAAGCAGCAAAAAACGGTAAGCAAGGCGACGAAATTTCATCAATAAATGAAGAATCACATATCTTATTCAACGTTTGTATATTTTAGTTCAATTCAACCTTTTTATACTTTAAAACGAGAAGTGTGAAGTGTTTCATCGCGGAACCTCTTATTTAGTAAGTACCAATGATTTCCATTGGAATTTCTTTCGACAATGTGCAGACGATTTTTTAAAAATATATTTTAAACTGTAACACAGAATTATATAAATTACATTGCGCATTATATTCCCCTTCATTTCCAATATTTATTTCGTTGACAAAGTTTTATTTTCATCATAAAACAACGCAATAATGAAAAATAAACGCCAGAGAAAAAATGAAAAGGGTTAAATAAATAATTCATGATTTATAAATGATTTATGACGCTATTCACAACAGTGTGATATTTTTCTTAATTATCTGTAAGTGGATAAAATAGAAAATGTTTTTTATTTCATTTTCCATTACAGGGCACTTGCACTTTGTTTTAGGCGCATGCTCAGTGGCCATTTGAACCCTGTTTCATTTGGGTGTTGGTGCCTGAGGTGCGCATAAATCTCCCAAATAGTAGAGAAAAAGGGAATGGGTCTTGATTTAGACATGGATTTTAGTCAGTTGGTGTGTGTCTGTGGGAGGGGAGTGCAAGTGGTCCCTTGACGCACGCGCTCGACAATTCAGAAATATGATGGCCGCCGCTCAGCCTCATTTATTACAACACGTTTTAAGGAAATTACTCGCCGACCCCCATCTCCGCAAATGACGACTTACTTCAATCCACAAAAAAGCACATAGCCCCTATACTATTTCCTATCTTTTTATACACCTGTCATTTCGTTGCGCAAAAATCTGATTAATATCGCAGTTTGTTTTATTTTTATTAATTTATGTATTTAAAAATAAACATAATAAATTGTTTAAGTTGGTTTTCTGATGTTTATTATAATATTTGTAGGGAAGTTCGTTGGGTGTTGATGTGATAATTTATAATTTTAGTAATTTTGGTTTGATTTTGATAAATTTTGATAAATTTTTATATTTTTGTAAATAACATGATTTTATTGTAAGAATTTTTATTATTTTTTTTTTAAATTTGATTTAAAAAGTAGATTTTTTTTGTTTATGTTATAAAATTATGTTATAAAATAAAGTTTATAAAATTTATAACAATATTTTTTTTGTTCTTTTTTTTCAAGTGAGAAAATATTTTACGATTTTGTTTGATTTATGTAAAAATTGGATTTGTTTAAAATAAAAAAATATATTTTTTCCGTTAAAAAATCAAACTATATATAGAAACATTATTTTACAAGTTGCGAAATACTCCAATTTTTCTTCTTCATTTAAAGTCAACAACTTCGATTTTGACCATTTTTTTTTAGATTTAACAAGTTTTTGTAGCGTTAAAAATACAATAGGGTTATTTTAGGAAAATAGCATTCGGGTGAAACATTTTTGGATCGAACCTTGTATAGTAACTTCGAAAAAATGGAAGAAATTGTAATAAATTTAATCTTTAATACTTTATCAATGGAACTGAATTGATTTCTCATTCTATCATTGGCACAATAGGTGTAAATTTAATTTATCCAACACGCTTTACCATTACACGAACAGAGAAACGTTGCTGTTTCACAATATCACTCTAGATTGTAATCGATTTTTCATCTTTTTTATTTTTTTTTTAAATTCCAATACACGTTTACAAAATTTATATAGTTTAAAATAAAAATATTATAAATCCAAGTACATACACTAAATTAAATTGAATAACTGTTTGAAAAAAATGTTGGAATATTGCGGTTATCGCTTTTTAGATTGGGGTATATATTGTGGTTAGAAGCGTAATAATTTAAGAATGTCAATTAGTGATGGAGCGCAGTATGATGTTATTGATTCATCTTTCATGTTCAATTTTGCGTAATATTATTCGCGAGTTTTACCAAACCGCAAAATGGTGTCGTTTTTATTTTTCCTTTCTAGAGAGAGAGCCCAAAGATGAAAGAAAACAATAAAAGTGTTGCATGCATTTGCATAAATACCAACTCGTGTTGTGCGCGTACTCAAGGGACAAGTTAGACAAAAAAAATTAAAAAAGATTCTTATAAAAGCGCCATTCAACTAACTTAAACAGGATTATTTTTAATTCACAGACACCGCGATTTGGTGAAGTAAAATTTCACTTTGGCCGCGTTCGTTCAGGTATTTTTCGAATAGTGATGCGAATATTGCAAAATTTAGGACATGAATAATATTCTAATGACAGTTTGGGTGTGGTTCGTTTACACGATTGTGAATTTGCTCACACACGTAATCGCTACGCTATTTAGTGACAGTTGACTATTTTTATTTTTATAAATGCTGAAACAACTCTAAATTGTGTTCTTATAATTAAATTAAAATAAATTAGTTTTTTAAATTGAGGCTAAATTAATAAAAAATATATTTTGGATGAAATAGAAATGAATTTAATAAATATATTTAAGTAGTAAATTAGATATGGGGTTGTTACATGTTTCTAATTAAATGTCACTATAAATAAAGCAGTTGTTGGTCAATAGGAAATTGGCAGAAATGAAAAGATGGCAAAAATGTTTCGAAATGTTTTTGTTTTCAAAACTGATCGTCAACTATCACCGTCAACTAATTTCGATCTGTTTGGTAAAAACATTCGATGCAAATCACGTGATTTTGCTAAGTGATTAGTCAAATGCATTGCGTCAATAGCAAGTTGCAAAGTTGGCTTGTTGTGTAATTAATCAATATCTTTTTCCAAGCTTGAATATTATTTACAAACAAATGAATTTTGCTAACACAATGCAACCATTAATAATTCAGAAAAGTTAAATAAAGGTAATAAAACTGAATCAACTTTTATTGCGAACGTTAAGTCTCGACTAGGCACATATCTGAGCATTTGTGTATTAAATTCTTTTGTATTATAATAATTACAATTATAAATCGGATTTTAGGTTCGATTTTAAGCATTTAATTTGCTAAGAATTAAAATTAAAATTAAAATTGTAAATTTTCAAAAGTTTTATGTTATTAATACAAAAATATAATAAAAACTTGACTTTTGTACTTCATAAATCTGTCAAATAAAAATTTGTAAAGTTATTCAGATAATTCATTTGAATTTGAGCATTTTAGTCATTAGTTTTCAGGGTTTTAGGTCAAATCTTTACCTAGCGTCAGTGATGAGATGAATTTCTCTTCAAGTGGAACAATTAAAACTTGTTTAATATACCGGAAATCAAATATTCATTTTAGGTCAACAATTTTAACCAATAGATTGCATTTTTTCGTATTAATTTACATTCTAAGTTACGTGAAAGAATTTAAATATTTTCTTGCATCACTAGTCGTTTGCGTCGCATGACTTTGCAAAAATATTTATATTTATAAAAAAATTGTTTAGTATAAACAAATAAAACAAAAATAAGAGCTAAATTAAGCATTAAAAACTGTTCAAAATAATTCTTGATGGGTTAAATTTAGGCTTATTTTATTTTTTATTTATCATTATCAAAAAAAATTAAAAATTAAAATTAATATTCTAAAGTATTTTATCCTTGAATTTAAATTAATAAGTTGAACGCTATAAGATGTTTAAATGTAGAATAAGAAAGCGGCTTTATTCTAAGCAATTTATTCCTAGCAAAATAGGTGTAAAAATTGACAACCCTAAGGCACCGATTTTGGTCTGATGTGGTTGTTGAATACCGTAAATTCCGTATTAAGACAGACATAAAGCGCTTTATCATGTGAAATTGTATGTTTTGTAAATGTATTTAGTTTTAAAAGGGATGAAATTTGAATGAACGTTTAAACTCGTGACGGTTTAATTTTTAATTTCTAACATTATCAATTCATTTTTATTTCACCCACCAGCTAAAACTCGCTATATATTACAAGAAAGGTCTGAAAAATATTAAAATAATAATAAAAAAAAATTAGAGTAAATTTATTACACGATGGACAATTTTTTTTACTTTTTTTTAATCCATATTAAAATTTCATGCAAATTGCATAGAAAAGTTTAAAATTTTTCTTATTATACTGCATTCAAATGACGTAATTGAAACTTTTGCGTCAGAAATAAAGGGTAGACCTAATTAACGGGGGGATGAAAAATGGCACAAATTTCATTGTCCAATTAAAGCAGCGAAGGGGCACAAAAAATTGCTGATTAAAAATTTAAAAATTTAACTATTTTATAAATATAAAAGTGAGCTAATATTTTATCCCGGAAAACAGACAACTTTTTCTAATGGAATCATTTCATTAAGTAAAATCAAATTTTTTTTTCTTCTCTTTTCCAAATATTAAAAAAAGAAAGAAGGAAAAATAGCACTTAATTCCGGGCAATTTCCACAAGATGATTCTAATAAAACGGATCACTTTGTTCATTTTTCTTAATGTTTATTTCTATCGTTTATTGAGTGATTTTCTTGTTTTCTGCCCACCCTTTTCTTATCCCCCGCGTTCCATTAATGGCGTTGGGTCGTAAAACAAAATTGCAACTAATTCCGAACAAGGAATTGATCGAGCCACAATGGATTGCTGATGGACGCCACAAATCGAGAAAGAGAACGCGCGCATTTCACACCATGGCACCCTAGAGTAGCCGCCGGCAAATGAAACGCTGCCGGCCCCACAAGCCCGAAGGGCCGATGGCTGAACGCTATTGGTCGAGAAACGAAGGCGAGTTGCGCATTCATTTGATTGCACATGGACTTTCTTTGATCCGTTTCATGGGCCCCAATGTGCCCTCAAACCAAAAAACCAAATGGACGCACAGCAATACAAGCAAACGAGCAAAGAAGAGTGCACTCAGTCACATAAGAACAAACATTTAATCCAGTCATGATGCAACTCAAGCTTCAATCATTCTTTATACCGATCTCCCCGTATCGTATATTTGCCCCGCTCCCCGCTTATTCCAACATATCCACAAAAAAGGCAAACAAGACGAATAAAAACAGAGAAAAAAAATGGCCTCCACTGTGCATTCGATTAATTCAAAAAGCGACCCCTGCCTTTGGGCTTCACTGCATCTCTAGAGGCCTGTTCCTCTACCGCCTTCCCCTCCCCCTTGGTCCCATAAACCCCCCGCTTTTCTACAGTACTCATATTTTTCATGGAAAACTATTTTTTTCCCTCGTTTGGGTCCCGGCCTCCACCATCATATTTGCATACGAGAAAGGTGAGAAGGGGGTGCAAGTGCAGAACGGGATGGTGGCTTGCATTCGTCTCAACGGACACTCCAACCAGATTTGCATGCCACACCGAACGCTCATATTTCTCACGGACCCTCTACTTCTTCCCGCCGGCCTAGTGATTTATGATTTGGCATAAAATGACACTGTCGTTCTGGTCCAGTGGCCTCGACGCCCGCTTCAAAACTCCCTTTTCTCTCTCTGCTTCGGGGTTCTTCAACTCTCTCTATATATATGTCCCTATTTTGCATATTTCTTTATTTTTTTTTCTTCTTTTTATTTAAGTGTATGGGTACGGGACGTGTTCAAAAAGATGCCAACTGTATATACCTAGTCAAGTCCCCATGGTTCCATCAACGTGTCGGCTGCGCTTTGAAACCAAATTGTTCCAAGGCCCATAAGGTGATGGCAATTGGGATGACGCTGGTCATTGAGCGGGCAGTAAACAGACAGGATAAAACGGGCAATTGACTTGGTAGAAAGAAGGAAAAGAAAAAGGAGAAATGTCGCACAAATAGTGACTTTAGACGCATGCGCATTAAACTCCCTTGAGGGATCATTATAGCCGCAGGACGAGTATTTAATGAAGAGATGGGTGGTAGGGTGCTGCAGAGGGTTGCGGAGGGGTTTGTTTCTGCCATCCTTCCATCCTCATCTATCCCTTGCCAATGTTTACCCTTCGGCCATGTTTATGCGTTGCTGTCGGAAGTCGAGGGCGAGAGATGAGGCCTGAGGGAACCCGAGAGACGCGTTTGCCAATCTCCCCCCTACCCTTCATCTTCGTGGTCCCCTACTCTCTCCTTCTCTCTTTGGCTCTTGCACTGTTTACACAAAGGGGGAGAAGGAGAAGGGGGTAGGGAGGCGAGAGAAAGTTTTCCTGACCCCGCAGTGAAAGCAAAATTCACTAAGTCTGTGTGACAGGGAGGAGCCATCAGCTTTGATGGCGTCTCTCAGTCATGGTTAGCCCGGGACCGCGGTAAAACGACAATGCGCGTGCGCCATCGGCTGCAGCTTCCATAAAATAGCCTTTTAGCCGCCAGTTTGGTTGATAAATAATTGAAGTAGGGGCGGCAAGCGAGGCTTGGTAAATGGCCCGTGGACGCGCGCTCGCGTTCAACCCTTTTTCCCGGGGGACAGGACCACCACCTAGCCATTGGTCGCCGAGTTAGGCAGTGGGCTGTGGCGCACGCGTAAAAAGTGACGCCCACTCGACCGATAACGAGAGCTGGTCAGCGGTGTCCGGTCGAGCCGAACGGATCAACGGACCGAGACGCCACCGCAACTTTGTGTCCTGTCCTCTCCCTTGTCTTCGGGGTGCTTTTAGGGTGGGCTACGCTGCACGTCAATGAATTTTCTTTTGCTTTTTCACATTTTCCATTCTTTTATCCCCAATCCATTTACCATGAATTTATTTATATATTTTTTCCAATTTAACTTTTTTATTTATTTACTTTTATTTTGATACGAACCCTTTATTTTGTATTGCATCCTCCACCTTAATTTTAATTTGGCGCCTCATGAAAAAAACAAGAAAATGGGAATAATTCATTTGGTCGACGCCGACGCCACTTGCCATTTTCACCATCGAAGGATTATTGGTGGAAGTAGTTTTCTTTGCTAAATTGGATCAAAAGAGAGGAGAATGTGGGACTAGAGTGAGAGAGGGGGGTGTTTGGTAGGAGGGTGGGAGTTGAGTTTTGAAAATTTTATGCGCCATTTTTGCCGGAGGGTTAATTTGGCCCAAATTCAATCGCGAGGGCGCACGAGGTGCAAGTTAATTCTAAACTTTGAGGAAATTAAGAGTGAATAATTCAGCAGCGGGGGAGAAAGAGACGAAGTGCCTTCAAGTGTTGAAAAAAAAATTAAAGCGCAGCACCCGCTGCGAAAAAAGAAAGGAAAAAAATAGCATTTAAAAATTAAAGCCAATTGCGATGGAAATTCATTAAAAGAAGGCGAAGAAGGCGTAAGGGGGTGGGTGGAGGATGCGAGCGGCGCCTGTGGGCGGGAAGCCATGTCAAAACTATTAGTTTGTGAGTGGCACCCAGGAGGAGGGGGTCGCTGAATAATTCAACTGAAAATGAGTGTGAAATTTGATTTCAGAGCCCCTTTCGCTCACTCGTAATTTACACCTGATCAACCAATTAGCGAGCGACTTACAACCAGGTGTTGAGCCGGGCGCGTGCAACGCGCATCGCCATTCGCCCGCCTCCCTTTCCCCTACACCCCCCCTCTTCTCTACACCCACCTCCATCGCCCCCGCCCCTGGTTCCCGCGCGTTTATCGTCGTCGGGGCGCCTTTACGAAGCAGACCAATTCCTAAAAGTCAAATTGATCTCATACATCAACAGCTGAGGGTTGCCTGGGGACGGAGTAAGACGCCCGCGTCTCTGCTACCTGAGTTCGCGTTCCACTGATTTATCGTCTTCTCGCGCGCGAGTTGGGGGGGTTGGAAGGGAGGAGGTGAATAGGGCTAGGGACGAGTGTAGTGCAAAAGCGTTGGCGGAAGATGGGTGGATTATAGGGGGCAACCAATTTTTCCAACCGTCCATTTCTGCGTTCGACCATTCAACAAAACTTTTACAAATTAATATTTCATTTTATTTCATTTTTCTCGCTCCATTTTATCACTGTGATGTCATCTTTCCGGCTGTCCGCTCATCGTCGCGTCATTTTCCGTCCGCTTGTGATGAACACGGCGTTTCATATGTGGCCCTTATGGCTGAATGATTGGCGTAATTTGGGCGCACGTCTCTCTTCATCCATTGGTATCGTCTTGGGACCAATGAATCTCCCTCCGGACCTTGGGGCTATATCTTAGTGCGTGGTAGGGATGGGTGTTTCGATTACACCCCGTCCTCTTTTAACTTCGGCTTTTTGCATCTGTTTTTCTCGTGGGAATTTTCTATTTTTTTTTCTAAGAAAAAAATATTTTTTTTTCTTCATATATTTTTATATGGACTTTAATTTTCCGCTTCATTTGAGCGCGGAATTTGTTTCCGCTTGTTTTTCTCCATCTCGGAAATAAAAATAAAAAAAAAATTTCTTGTTGCAAATTCTTTTTAACTGTACGAAATTGTTGTTTGCAACCTCCAATTTATTTTTCCTCTTTCATCATAAAACTTAACTCAGAGACGAGCTTTAATTAAAAATTTTATGAGGAGCGAAAACTTTTCCACATTATTTTTTTCTTTTATATATATATATTAGCAGAAAAAATATCCAAAATAAAAAATAAAAATATAAACTCGCTCATGAATTTATATTTTTTATTTTTTAAAAATTAATAAAAAAAAATTTAACTAATTATTCTAATTCCATACGGGATAATAAAAAGGCGTTCAGGTAGAGATGCAAACGAGAAGGACGGGTTAAAAAATATATACTAAACCAATTAAGACTCGAATTAAAGATGGCGTTTTTCCTGCTCAATTTTTCTTGTTTGGATTGGCAAATTGCAATGAACTTGCGACGTCCGAGTTAGGAGGGAGGTGTTTGGAGACACGTGGCTTCATCTCACTGCCCTCATCGTTCACCTTCCCTACGTTTGAATGACAATAGACCCTGCCCAATTACTATTTATGAGCTGCTGCCAAAGAGATTAAAACATAAAACCAATTACCAAGGGTTGGAGGCAGAAGCGAGCGAATTGGATCCACCAAGTCAATTACTCACCACCACCAGATAAGAGAATTATGATTTCTTATTAGCTCCCTTCCTCAAGGGAACGCCGGTGGGAGGAGGGGCAGCCAAACACAATTAAAGAAACGTCACTCGCACTGCCTGAATAGCAAAAGGTCCAAACGAGGGTTAAAACCCACTTCTATTTTCCCCCTCAATTTTACCTCCTTTTGCCACCATTTCACGCGTCTATTAGTCTCATTGGATCCCCCTTATTATTATTATTATTACTAGCCCATGCTTCTTGATTGACTTAGTGCCTAGGGTGTTTTTCTTAGGGGTTAACACGATACGGGTGCTCACACTTCTCTCTTAAATGTCACTTTTTATTTTGAGTTTTATATGAAGTGATCAAATATTGAGTTGATCCATAATGGGGTATTATGGTATTAGAGTATTTAGAGAACACGATTATTATAAATTTTTTACACTCATTATTTTGAATATATTTAGTAATCAAGAAAATTAAAATAATAACATAAAATCGAAATAAATTTCACGTTGTTAATAAATATTAGATAAAAATAAATTTTTATTCCCATGACTCAAATACTAAATAAAGCTGATTTGCGACATTCTAAATTCAATTTATGAATTTAACTTCTCGTTAAACTTTTTTTTTTCTTCCATATTTCTTTCTAAATAAATGCTAAAAGCAGCACAAAACATTTTTAGAAAATATATAGAGGGG
Organism: Geophilus carpophagus; assembly: GCA_034687075.1. Classification (NCBI taxonomy): domain Eukaryota; kingdom Metazoa; phylum Arthropoda; class Chilopoda; order Geophilomorpha; family Geophilidae; genus Geophilus; species Geophilus carpophagus. Next base: position 11,690 of record JAQFZN010000146.1, read on the forward strand.
TTGGTAGGATTCATTTTTGTGGTTGGATTTCACTGATCGCTAACTCTAATTAGCATCCTCGTTCATAGAGCTACAGGGTGAAATTAATACACGGAATGTTCATATATCAGGGATCAGTTTAGTATAAATGACTCGGATCAAGTGCCTTACAGACCAGTGTGACAGGCCAAGTCCGAAGGGTAGAGGAGGAGTGTGCTCCAGGGGCAACCAAGAAGAGCTCTATCGAGACGTCGTGTTATTCCTCTTTAGTTGCTTCAGCGTCTCTAGACCCCTTTTTTTTCATACTCTACTAGCTCTTTTTTTTTTGCCTTCCGATTTATTTTTTTTCTTCATTTGTGATAATCGAAGAGTGTGTCGACAAATTCGACTCGTCCCTCCAATGCGCCATTTGGGTTTTTGTCGTTCCTGGCGCTGATTGTCCGCGTTGCAATTAACAAGTTGCCGACTCGGATGACTTATGGGCCCCATAGTGGCCTGGGGCGGCCCCTTGAGGCGCGGCCTCGCCGGCTCCAAATCAGGATGGATCGGCCCCTGCCTCACCGTTCATTACGCGGGGGCTGATCACTTCCTCCATCCACCTCCACTCCCCACTCGCGTCGTGATGGATGACACCGAGCGGGAACGCCCAGCCCCGGGCTTAGCGTCTCCTACAATCTCATCTCACAGAGGGAGGATGGGGGATAGATAGGAATCGCCAGTCGGCCATCTTTCCTTTCCTTCGTCTTTCTTATCGTGCACGAGCGTGGGCGATGTCCCTTGGCGGCCATATTTCCACGTCTGACCCTCTTCCTCGTTCCCCACATCCCGCTTTGTTATTATCGACACCCGATGTTTTAACTGATATAGGTCTAATGTCGACGTCGAACAATGTAGTGCGCAAAACCTTATAAAACCCAGGTCCCTTCACGACTTTTTTCCTCCCTCCTCGTTTCGAGCAACTATAAATTCAACGGGTGTTTGTATTCATTTGTGCGCAATGTTTTGATCGCTGTCGAGTTTCGGTTTTGTTGTTAACCATTAGAATTTTTTGTTAACAGTAAAACTTTTAGATAAGGGAAGGAGGTGGGGGAGGAGTATTTGTAAAAAAAAATTCCAGTAGCATCACATTGAGGGCGGAGGTGGGGGTAGCGTGTAATTGCGCGCGCGCCACTTTTCTCTAATTAAAGAAGGCGCGTGCTAATGACGCCATGCGCCTCTTGATTGAAAAGTCGCGTCTTCGCGCACCGATCGGCACGAGCTCCAAGTTGGGCGAGTAATTTGCTCGCAGCACGAGTGATGGCGCTGCTTGGTGGGCCCAGGGGGCTCGACCCTCCCTCCCCCTTACGTATTGAAGAGACGAAGTAGAGATGGGGATGTGTGGGGGAGGGGATGGTGTGTGGGAGGAAGTGTATAGTAGATGATGGGGTCCACATACCTGTTGGTGAGGGTGTGGGATGAGTCAGGCACTGACTTCATTTGCACGGGGATAATGAAGACGCGTGCGTTTCCCATGTGGTTTAACTCATTTCGCGCGCTGGACTTGTCAATTTTCTTTTCATTTCATACCCCTAGTACGGTGGAAAGGCGTCGCCATTTTCTCTTTTTCCTCCCATTTTCTCTTCTTGTCGATGAATGTTTTGTGTCAACATTTATTTCTCTTCTTAAAAAACCTTCAGCACTTTTTTTTTATCTTATCTTATATTCATAAAAAAAAGTGAAGTGGGTATGCATTGGTTACGTCACTCTTGATTTTGAGTATAATTTGGTTGGTTTGCCCTCGGCACTCATATATGTAAATTCCATTTATAACCAAGTTGGCGCGCAAAGGTAATCAACCAATTAGGCGTCGGTGCAACCCTGCCTAATTGACTCTGATCAATGACACGCGCTACCGGAAGTTTTGTTTCGCCATTTAACATCATTACCCACAATGCACTTTCCACCCCCTCTTCCTCCATCTCCCCTCAACTTCCTTAGATCCGGAATTAGAGCTCGTGTTAGTGGGGGCAATCATTTTTCATTGCCCTTCTTTCCCCATGCTCCAGGGATGGAGTGTGTGGGGGTGATGGGTATTGTGAAATATCTACTGGGGGTCTGTGTTTAGATAGGTTTTCAGCCGGGTTATATATATAGTTGTAAGTTTCAACTACTCGTCTTATTTTGATCGCATTTATCTGATTTGCATAAATTATATAATTGGTGATAAATGTGATCCCATGAGATGCGACCTCGCGTGTCGATCCAGCTTGTTGCCAGCCGTGTTTCCGTTTCACCTTTTCCCTTCTCCCGTGAATCTAATATCGGGCTCCCTAGTTATTACAGGCAGCGAAGAATCGCTTTTCCTTGTCACCATTTTTCACGCTGGCTTCTCGTCCATTTTTAATGTAATCGCAGTTTTCAATTTGCTCAGCCCCAACCGAAGGGCAGCCGAGGCCGATTTGCGGTCGCCCCCCTCCGCCGCTATGCCAGACGCCGGATTAGATCAGGGATCGCGCAGGGGCCTCTCGCTCCGCCGGGGGCAGGGTAGAAAGAAGGAAGCAAGTTAAGCAACGCACTGTTTCTTCACTCGCCTACTCGCCCACCCACCCACCCCCTTCTACCTCATCTTTCCATTTTTCTAGTGTTAGGGAAAAGAATGGGAGGGTGAGTTTACGGGCCCGATTGGCAGTCGCCCGGCGCGAAAAATTGAATCAGGAGCTCGGCAGCCGCAGCTGATTGGACTAATCGGAGCAAAGCGCGCGCTTCCGCCTCTTTGTGGGTCTCGAGGGAGATTTGGCCCCTGATTGGTCAGCTCAAATATTGGCAACCAATTCCAACTATTTCCTCTTTTTTCCCCTATTTCCAACCCACCTCCCTCCCTCTTCCTCCTTCTTTCAATTCGTTTCTCCTTTTATACTTTGGCCTCACTTCATTTTGGCGTCAATTTCTCATGGACGTGGGTTCCTTGATTGAAAAATGCCATTGGGCATTTAAACTTTATTGACCAAAATGATTTATTCCTTTTTATGTATGTGTATATATTCTTATCCCTTTTCCATATGCAACCATCCCCTTGCATCTTGTTTGCCAGCGTCCACTACATACACCGTGCACTTGCTTCTACCTCAGCCAAAGTAGAGTTAACTCGATTAACGTACCGAGTGAGGGTAAGGAAAATCGAGTTAGTGCCGTTTGCCTTGTCCGCTCTTACTATATTTACTCGCTCCACTCACTCCTCGCTGGGCTTTTATTCGCCTCCAGCATAAGGTATGTGAATGTGTGTGTATGTGTGGGCGACCAACTTGTACACACTAGCTGCTGCTCTCTTTTGTCTGTCCCTCCCTCTCATCCGCCATCATCTGATAAAGCGCGATTTACTGGCGTCCTGGGCCTGCCATTGGCTTTCTCCGCCTGTTAATTTACATCCCCCACTTACTCACCCCTTTCTCATCTACACCTGAAATAAATTTCTTCACTTTTTTCTTTTTATATTCTTTCATGATAACGGCCATCTTTTCAAGAAATATATTTTATTTCTTTTATTATTTCTTTATATAAAGTATAACAAAAGAGATAACTATCAATTATTAATGATAAATAGTATCTAACCGGAAGAACATATATTGTGTGGCTATGTGTATATATACATATGTATGTACACACATATATGGTCAGTTTTTCTTTTTCACTCCCCTCGTGGCCTTTTTGCCCATTTTGCTGCGTTGCCTAGTCATAAATTTTTTTCCTAAATATTTTATTGCGTCGGTTGTTGGCTCGCCATAGCTAGAAAAGTGAGGATGGTAGGGACGTGTTTGTATGGGGTAGATTTTGAATTGCACGAGGTGGGGAGGAGATGCAAACACGACACTAGGCCCCGATACAAGACGCAATCTGCAACGCTGAAGATAAATTGGCCAAGGGCCCCCCAGGTGCCCATTCAAGCGGGCGGCGGGCGGAAGAAAAAATTCGCTCCCATTTGCATACAAGAAAAGTGCCAATGCCGCGCGTGCCGTCGTCGACGACGACCTACTCCTCTCCCTTCACTACTCCTTATACCTAGTGACATACGAATACAGGGCAAGTGAGCAATCAGGCAGCGTCTCGTTGCATCATTGATGCTTCTCAATTCATTAGTTGGCCGCAGGGAGGTGTCGTCGTCTGCACAGGTGCAAAGCACGCGTCTTTCTCGTTCCTTCTTTCTCTCTCTCTCTCGTGCCACTCGAGTGTCGATGTGGTGCACTTTGCAGCCGACCTTTTGCTCTCCTCTTCAACTCCCCCTATGCCAAATCCCTAACAGATGGCGTCGAGCGACTGGCCTGCGACATGGCTCCCCGCGATGAACTGATAATGATCCGATTATTCTGCTTAATGTCGCTCTTGTTCAGCGACGACCCTTCCCCCGCGGCGCCCTATACAGTCCTGACTCAGTCCCCCTGCGGGTCTCGTGGACGTTGCTGTCGCTGTCGCCATCTCACGGGCAACGGAGCGCGGAAATGCACATTTCCCCTTTTGCTCGATCCCTCGGCGCTATTCGATGGGGTGTGGGCATATATGTAAGAGCAGTGGGTGGATCGACCATCTGTCCATTTGGTTCCGATCTATGCGCATGCGTCAGTGTTTATATGGGTGTATGCATTGTATACAGTGTGCGTGTGGGTGTGTGAGTGAGTGTGTGCGCGGCTGTTTCTTTGTCGCTTCCGGTGTTTTCTTCGTTGGGTTGGGGTCGGACAGCAGAAAGCCATCGACTGACGTCCCTCAGCGCATCAACATTTCATAGGTGAGGGGCGAGGGAAGGGAGGAAGGGGCAGCGTGCTCAGCGAGGCGATAGCAGACGCCCCCGCCTCGGCCGCTCCTCCGCCCCAAGGGAAATATGCACGGGGTAAAATATTAATTGGGACGCGCGCGTTGCCACTCTGCGTTTCTCCCCTCCCTCACGTTGCTATCTGCTGTTTGTTGACAGCATGACCGTTGCCAACACGTTGGCAACTTTTCTCGTGATTTATTTGGTTTTGTGTTGTAAGAAAAAGAAAAAAAAAAAAAACAAGTTGGCGTCAATAAAAATGCGAGCTAATTAACGCTGCGAAAATCGGAACGCGCCAGCAAATTGAGGTGCGCTTCTCAGGAATTATTGGAGTCACGCGTTCCATTTCACACACCTGAGTTTTCGTTTACTGCTTAAGCGCACTCGGCCTCATTAATTCATTCCTAGTGAGCGAATTAAAAGCAGTGTTACTCGACGAGTCAAATGTGCCAGTTGCTTGCGAGCTCCCGTTGTGGGAGTTGACCATATTCAAAATCCCCTTTCTCTATATACAACGCATCGTCATATCTAACACTCCCCCATCCCGTCTTTCTTCCTCTTTTGTCCCCCACCCTCCCTTCAGGGCACACGCGAACGTGCAGTGAAGCGTGGCACTAAGGTGTTAAGTTTCCTTTGAAATTCACAAGTGCGCGTCTCCCTACCTCCCCCTTCCTCTTTCCTCCCCCGCGGGGGTCCCACCAGGAATATTTACTTTCCAAAAGGCATCTCCCCTACACCCTCCGGCCAACAAAAAGCCGAGCGCGTGGCGCATTCGAGGGACCCCCTGTCCATTAACCCGCGATCACCTTTTAATGGAGCGCCAGATACATTTCAACAAATGGACCCCGCCACCTGAATAACACGACCCCCGCCTCATCAACACACCACCCCCACCCGCTCTCGATGCCGTATGTTTACATTTGCGACATGTTTTCAAAAGCAAAATGAATTTGCTTTATCCGGTTTATTCATTTTTCGAAAATAAAGAAAAGAAAAAGTTGAAAATGCAGCACAAACTTAAAACGGGGAGATTTTTGTTGCTTTTTGTGGGTGGGGCAGTTGAATCCAGCAAGATCCTGACCACGCCCATCGTTCGGTTGCCAATGGCAACGGAATCTTCTTAACGGGGATGGAGATCGGGAGATGACAGCTGTTGCCTAGCAACAAGATTTTGGTTCTCCAATCGTCACGCTTTGGTAGGTGAAGAGGGGGATGGGGGTTGATTGAAAAATATGAGCAAAGTCGAGAGAAGGAAAAGAGGAGATATTAATTAATCGGCGTAAAACGAAAAAGAAAAAAAAATTGTAAAAAGAGAAAAGGAAAAGGAGAAATATTGATCCAATAAGAAAACAAGCGACTGGAACTGAGCCAATGAGCAACACAAGAGAGTTTTATGATCATTGCACTTCTCATTCGCCAACTCACAACAACTTGTAACCCTTTACCATCATTTTATATCTCACCTTCATTGCCAAAACTGCCACAAGGCTCAACACCTGAGATTTCAACACCATAGGGAGGTGAAGACGAACGAATCAAATTGATGCCGATGATGAATATTGATTAGAAAAGCGCTGCGGGTTACACAAACAACACCTACGCAACCCCATCATCATCTCTTTCTAACCCACTTCCGGCCATGTTGCAGATTATTTTCTATCCACCGGTTATGGGGGGAACTGAGACAGAGAGAAAGAGTCGAGTTAAATAGGGGCGGGTTGGTGTTTGCAGTTAAGTCGAGTTTTCTCAGGGTTTTCTAGGGGTTGAGGGTAATCACATCCCCCGGGAACGAATCTAACGAGTGGGAAAGTGGAGTCGGCCACCCAACGTGTTTAATTTGATTAAATTTGGTGAGCAGATTAGCCCCGGTGTGCGTTTCTTGGCGTTCGGGGTGTAAGCGCGTGTGTAGCGCATCCCTCTCGAGGGCATCCTGATCTGTCCTTGGGAGTTGGCAAATGTCGAAAGAGATTATTTGAGAAGAGAAAAAAAGAAAACGGTGCGAAAATGATCCGTTTTTGCGGGTTGGTGTGGCGATTAAGTGGCGCCCCCTCGAGGTGCGTCGTCGTTTAATGGAATTGTGTTTGTTAATCAGGTGACAAGTCCAATCGGCGATGTGGGGGCGCCGCGTTCCATGACAGTTATTAAAAGATGAAACGCGCCTCTTAATTCCACTGTGGCCACAAATGCTATTAAACGCGCCACCCCTTCCTTCCTTCCGCACCCTCTTCCCCACCACCCCCCCATCATTTTCTCGCCTCGTTTTCTTTTCTTTTCTTACAAAATTTCGATTTTTATTTTTTTACCTTTTTTTAATATTTTTCAATTTTTTAACTTTTCAGATTTTTGTTTAAAAAAAAATCTAAACACGACCGAAAAATGCAGTTTTGTTACTTCAGGTATGTAAACATTTAAAGTTTCATTTCCAATCATGTATCAATGTTCAATTAAAGTCAAATCGCGTTAGTGTAGCGTTTATCGCGCGATTTATCGTACGAACTTGCCCCTCGTTAGAATTGGAGCAAACTTTGCTGCCAAGCACCTGTTAATGTACTTGCCTTCTGGCCGAGGGAATTGAACGTCCACTCACGGACCTTGGTAGTGGCCACTGGCCAAGCGGCCATTAGGAGCAACGCCGAGGGAGACGCGCTCGGGCCGCTTAAATCTTCATTAATCCGTCCAGGCGGCGTGCTTTTATTGTCGTTGGCCCACGCGGGGACGACTCGCTGCCCATTAGCCACTCGGATGGTGTCGATGGTCACTTGCTGCCCATTAGACACCTCTTCTCCTCCTCCTCCTTTGCGTTTTCGACCGAGTAAATGGCGACGAACGTCATGACGAGCGGGGAAAGGGGATTGTCGCTTTTGTTCTCTTTTCCCCCTTAAGTCGAACAAATTTTATCACATTCCTCTCGTTGGCGTGCGGAGGGCGGCAAAAGAGCGCAGAACGCGCCACTTAATTTAACGCAGCGACGAGACGCGGCGTCGACTCCGAAGCGATTTAATAATGCAATATTCAAATTTGTCCCTGTGTCTGCTGCCGTGTTTCATTCGTCGCAAGAAGGTGTGGGAAGGGAGGGGGCCTCGAGCAAAAGCGTTTCAACCAAACGCTACGTCGTCGTCATTTTTGCTTCTTGCTTTTTTCTCTTTCCCCCATCCCTCTTTTTCGTACCCTCATTTTTTCTCTCTCCCTTTCTCTTCTCTCTCTTTTTTTTATTTCACTGCATTATATAGTTTCAATTTCAGTAAAAGATATAACCATAAAATTTTTTTTATAGTTTTTTTTAATTAATTAGGCGAATCATGTATTTTTTAAACGAAAACTGAATTGTTTCATTCAAATTAGCAATTGTTTTGATTAATGTTTTATTATAGGTAGAAATTTTAATTTCATAAATCGCTAAGTCGAATTAATCATGGTTATTTAAATGTGTAATTTTTTTAAAAATGATTTATTTAAAGATTAAAGTGCAAAACACCATTTTCATTTTTATCTTTATCTTTTATTTAAAATTTTTATTCGAATAATACTAGAAAAGGTGATTTTCATGCTGCTTTACGATGAAGTTTTGAATAATAAAACACTTTTTTTAACTTGATTAATTGATGAATAGCAAATTATTTAAGAGTTTTTTTTTTTTATTGTAAACATTATTAAAATGTAAAGTGTTGTTTGCATTTTAAGTTAATATATGAATTTGAAAAAAATTAAGTTAGGATTTTTTTTAAAATGACATCTTTATCTTTTTTATGTTTTGATTACGTTTAACTGTGTATAATTTTAGGGACGTTTGTTTACATCATTATTTAAACAAAGTGCCAAAAAGAAAGTAATGAATAAGTAGAAATTTTTTTGTTATGTATACGTAATAAAAATAAAAATGTCAAGGAAATAGACAATAAAAAATGATATATAGAAATGAAATTTGATATTTAGTAAAAATTTTTAAAATATTTTAAGAGTAAAAATAAATACAAACAAAATTTCAAAGCGACTTTTATAAAAAAAAAAATTGTAATTAAATGTAAAATTAGAAAAGTACTTTTCGATTGGATTTGATTTTGTAAAATAGTGTACTATTTAGACCGGCGTAACAAGGTGGCAACATTACCAACTTGCAGTTGTTGATGTAAAGCTAAAAATCAATTTAAAAAATAAAAGAAAATTAATTAAAATAACAAAATTTATTAATGTAAATTTAGATAGGTTGGCCCATGTGGGCAAGACTAGTGAAATAATGTTTTATTCAGTATTATCTCACAAATTCACTGTATCCCGCCCAACCGGTCGAGTCCTGTCTACACAAAGTGTGTGGTAAATTACATCACATGCCGTCGTATGATTATTGATTTCAATCAAATAAAACAAATAGTCGTGTCGATATTATTTATTTTAGCAGAATGATTGTCAGAATAAGTACTGAAAATAATAATTCCAGCAAAATTAAGCCGCTGATTAGTCATGCCCTGCAACTTTTTGTCAGATTTCAAAGATTGCGAGCAAAATAAAAATTAGAAAAGGTACAAAAATTAAGTTAGAAATGTTTTATTAAAATTAAGAACAAAATTTACGAAAATAACATTATTCAAAATTTTTCTTCGTTTTTGAGTGATCAAATGATCAAAAAAGGCTCTTGCTAAGTTTGATCAGCATTAGAAATTCATGTCATATTACCGGCACCACAACGGATCACTTACTGATTCACAAATAAAGCGCTTTTGTAATTGCATTTAGCGGTTATGTATTTGCAAACTTGAATGGAAATTCATGTTAACAAATACATACATTAATAACTAAATGTAATGCAAAAAAAATTGAGGTTTTTGTTTATCTTTAAATTTTTTTAATGGATAGAAAAAAAAAAGAAACAAGATAAACTAGAAAAACATAAATCTCTATTTCATGCTGTAATAACATTTTTATATTAATAAACACTGGTATTTTGGCATTTGGTCAATTAGGTCAAAGCTCAACAATATTAAATCCTGTCATGTGATTTGGGTTTTGGCACTGAACGCACTCACTATTTGATAGAACTTGACTTAGAAAATTTAATTTATGTTGGTTTAAGGATTTTTTTTGTCTTGTTTCTTATTTAGTTTGATTTAAATAGATTGAGAAAATAAAGTTGAACTTTTGTTTCGTTTATATTTATTATTAAAAGTATAAAACGAATCATTATAAACTTTTAATATGAAGTAAAATACGAACCTAAATTATTGTGTTAAATTTTTATGTTTCTCTGTTTCTAAACATGGACTTTTAAATGTTAAAAGTCGTTAAACAAATTTAACATAAAATATTTTTTATATATCTACATTTATAAAAATTACTCGACTTCCTTAAATATTTATTTTTTAACTATTTAATTTTCAGTTACTGTATTTTAATACTTATTAGAGACAAAGATATTAATCGAAAATAAGATTAGATTTTATATTCTACTTAATTTATTAACATTAGAAATTTACTTCCAAAATTCTAAAATTTGAATTTGTATTTTTTAAAATAAAAATAACTCAGTATTACAGTATTCAAATCAATTAAAATTTTGTTTTAAATCACAAATACAAGTAGCAGCTGTAAAAATAAGAATATAAAATTGGTAAATAGCATAGTTCGCTTAATCGCCAACAGATGGCACTAGTTTAGTGGCACCTGTGAAATAAGTGGAAAAATAAAAGTGATTTTCTTAAAATTCCTCAAATATTTGTTTAAAAATTAGTTTTAAAACAAAAGAAGAAATATTTTCGAGTTCATTCGCCTTTTCAATCCTTTTAGCTCGACCGTGTGAAAAAGGTCAAGGGTGTAAGGGATTATGTGTTAGGGGTGGGGGTTATGTTTTTAGCCCAAACGCCCCTTCCTTTTCTGTGGATGATTGCGAAAACGAGAAAAAGGAGGATCTAGTAAACTCATCAACACTATTACTTGTATCAAACCAATTCCCATCACTGCCCACTACTCATCACAACAATTTCTTTTCTTTCTGTTTGACATCATCGTTTGAAATATGGTGGTCTAACATTTAGTCTTTGTTTCCCTGTAACCAGATTTAACCTGTTTAACCTATTTTTCAAACAGGATGAACATCACTTAACATACCACCCTCGGTGTGCCTTGACCCTTTGGGAACAAAAAAGAAAGGTCACTGAGTGACCTTTTCATTAGGTTCCTCCCATTATGATTAGAAATATTGTTTTTATTGTTTTTCCTTTTTTAAACTAGGATTGCATTAATCGAGTTTAGTCACATGTTTTCGATTTGGTTGTTTGTTTTTGCCGCCAGTGAGCGCGCCCGTTGCATCAGTTGGCGCATTAGTAATTTGATGATAATTTTATTCCATGTGTACTGTAACGGCGTTGGGGCGTCGAGTTGAGCGCTGAGGTAGTGAAGAGCAGCGATTGGCTGTTGGAGCAGACTGGGCGGTGGCTTTCGAATAGTGGCGTATGTCAATCAGTTGTATGACGTGGAATCCCGCGGGGGCGGAGCCCGAGGGGAGAACACAGCGAGTGGGCAGAGGAGAGAGGCCAACAAAAGAGACACCCCGAGAGAGAGAGAGAGACGCGCGGCCAACAAATAAGCGGCACAAGTCCGTTGTGGTAAATCCGAGGCCGATCGCAATCATTTACCGTTTAGTCGGGCCCTTTCCTACCTGCGAGGTATAACAGACGCAATTGATTGGCCGCTTGGATCACTCGCCGACGTCAGCGCCCGCTGCGCCGTCCTCGTGCGTTGCTAGTCCCGTCCTCGAAGCCGTGAGCCCATGCCGTGAGTAGTGGGCGTTGGTCTATCGTCGAATTCGGATTACTCGTCTGTGCGGGTGTTGGTGAGCCGAATGCGGCGGCAGCCGGCGTCTCACTGAGTTGCCGTGATCCAGCAGCGTGAGTCCGTTCTTCTCTTCCATTCACCGTGTTCTTCGTGGGGTCTTCGCCGCCGGGCTGCTCTCTCATGTTCGGTCTGCAAGAGAGCGGGGGCGGCGTAGGTGTGGGTCTTCCGCCGCCCAGAGGACCCGTGACTAATTTGAAAGAAGAGCCGCTCGGCGTCGGCCAACTGGGGCCTGTGCGCGGAGGGTGGATGCAGCCTACGATGCACGTGGATCACACAGCGTCCGCCAGGTCGGATTGAGCGAGCGACTGGGGACTTTCATGTCTCCTGTGACACCTGCCTCCATTTCATTTGGTCTTTGGCGTTTCAGTGTGGGCCTAGGACGCGCGCATTTTGAGAAGCAACCGCCTTCAAACCTGAGGAAAAGCAACTTCTTCCACTTCGTCATTGCACTCTACGACAGGGCGGGGCAACCGGTCGAGATCGAGAGGACTGCTTTCGTTGGTTTCATTGAAAAAGATCAGGTACGACACCACTTAAATTTACCCTCGTTATCAACATTCCAAACACGTTTCACCTTGACTCAAAATCCACTTTTCTAATTTGTTCAGGAAGCCGACGGACAGAAAACTAACAACGGAATTCACTATCGTCTCCAACTTCTCTATGCCAACGGTAAGTTTTGCTTTTTTTATTTTAATATCTACATAACACACATCCACCTGCCTTTCTTTTTCTTTCATTTCTTGTCTTTCTGCTTGATGGCGCTCCGCTCTTTGATTAGAGTAGCTTCATTAAAAATGCACGCGCTTCAAACGCACCCTCTTCCTTTTCTCTCTCTCTCTTTCTCTCTTTCTTTCACCTCCCTCCACCCTTTGCTCGAACGTACAACAGAGACACTCGCTGCGCTGGTGCTGCTGCCCAAGTGCCCGCATTTTAAAATGCAAAGCTAATAGTTTGTGCTTCTGGCGCTTTAATTTCCTGCTCATAATGGCAGCGGCCGAGTTTGGCTATAAATGAATCAGCCGATCTGATTAGTGCCTTCCCTCTACCACCCTACGTCTATTATGTCGCTTACATAAGAAGATCGTTTTTTTTTTTTTACTTTTTAAATTCCCCCTTCTCAATGATGCGCCGTAAATCAACACGCATCGCTTTTGCCGCTCGTTTTCGCCGACCCCCGCGATATTCGTGGTCGGCTTTGCCGTGTGTTTCGTTTGTGTTGCGTACAGCCGCGTTAAGGGCGGAGTTTTGTTCATTTTATTCCCTCGCGGGTTTGTTTTGTGTGGGTGTTTCACCACCCCCTCCATACACAATTCCCTTTGTCAACTCTCTCTCATCCCCTCTTTCCCCAATTCTCTTATCTTATCCGCGTGCAATTATGCAAATGAATGAAATGCCAGATAAAGTTTCGTGCGTTGAAGCTTTTTACTTTTTATTTTCGTGTCAAACAATTTTTCGTCATTTTTTTTGTCTAATATTTTTTCTCTTCTTTTAATTTCTTTTCAGGTATTAGACATGAACAAGACATTTATGTCCGACTCATCGACTCAGTGAGCAAACAGGTAAACAATTTTTGACTGCGAGCTTTTCTCTTTTTGGTTTGATTTCGGCCACAGCTGATAAGAGTGGCCAGTTCGGTGGTTAGCGTTGGCCGCATTAATTATGCACGGCATCACCTCAGGGATAATTGCAGGGTCATCCCTTTCTCCCTTCACTCCCTCTCTCTCTTGAGCTCACCCGGCGACAGATGGTTGACGACTCGATCTGTACCTGAGGTCATCATCTTAAATCGATCGCTCGTTTCTTGCACCCTCCGGGAAATGCAAAGAGACATTCTTGTGAACTTCACTGATTTATTATATGTGCGCCTTTTTATTCATATGCAAATGAGACGTGCTTACAATAGCCCTTAGGGGACCATATGCGTCCTTTAACCTCCCCTTCTCACCCGATTAGCAAGTGGAAAATTGAGACCATGTGGACGGCGGTGAACGACCCCTCCCTGATCACCCGCTCACGACACCTGTCTCCCCGCCTTTACGACAAGTGCCCGCCCAGATGGACGCGGCTGGTGGGCTTCTCTTTTGTCTTCTACCCCTCCTAGGCCGTCTGTTGTGGGGGTGGGTGGGAGGAGTCGACAGCCATTTGGCCCGGTTTTTGATGAAGTCTGTTCTATAGAGCCTTTTTATATTATATATATTTATTTATATATTGTTTTTTTTTGTAGGCGATCATTTACGAGGGCCAGGATAAGAACCCAGAAATGTGCCGAGTTCTACTTACACACGAGGTGATGTGCAGGTGAGACAAGTCAAGTGTGGCAACTCGTAAAGTGTCCCTCATGCAACTCATTTGTGTCATGTAGTCGGTGTTGCGACAAGAAAAGTTGCGGTAACAGAAACGAAACGCCATCAGACCCCGTTATCATCGACAGGTAAGAGAAAACCAAAATAAATAAATGTATATTACAAGTCGATACAAAGCTACGAAGGCAAACGTCACTTCCTGTGAATCGATGAATGGATGGGTGGAGGGTGATCAAGGTTGCTATAGAAACCCACCGACGGATCCCCAATAACTGGTGCCTGATATGGAAATCACTACTAGCTTCTACCATTAAGGCGAAAAAATACACGAGCAAAGGGAAAGAAAAGGGGGGTGGTGTAGGGGGAAGGGGAAGACGGGTGTGGAGTATCCTCGGTGCTGCAAGAAGAAATAAATCGATGGCCGCCAAGCGAGGGGCGATAATGCGCCAAAGCCCAGGCCTAGAACTCAGTGGCTGGGCGAACAGCCAATCAGCGAGGGGTTTCTAGCAGGGGTGGAGGTGGTCTTGGGGGTCACCTGGGGATCCACCAGCAAAAACAAGGTGTATATGCTCTTATCTTTCTGCATTGCAACCAATGCTGACGTCACCAACGATAAGGTCATCATCCTCCATCAGACGAGAGTCAAAGAAAATCCTTGCCTCGTATTTTTTCTTTTTTTTTCTTCTCTTTTTTTGTTTTTCTACCTCCTCGCTGCCCACTGATTTACGGCGCATGGCGATAAATCGCCTCGAACGCGTGCGTTGATGGATGGTCGCGGATGCTGTATAACATCCAGGACCAAACGGTCGAGTGTTTGGTTCAGGAAATTCCCTTGTTTAGGAGGAAAAGTTGATTTTTCCAAGTGGTTTGTTGGGGTGGTGGACTCTTAATTCGAGGTCCCATGCCCAACAACAAGATTAAACCTAAGGGCATTGGCGGGGCCACGAGTTCGCAGGGCCCGTCACTCTGACGAGAAACCGGCGCCAAATTGGATTACAGACGCCGATGGGCGCTGCTCCTTAATCGGACTCCGGAATTGGGGCTCGACCCTGGGGTTGTCGGCGCGCGCGTCCGAGTAATTGCTGCCCTCCACTTCCTACCACGTAACAAGGTGATAGTGAGAGTAAAAGAAAAAAAAGAAAAAAAAGGAGAAAAAAATGAAGGGCCAGCTATAGTAAATAGATTTTGGGTCTCCTAAGCGAGAATCAATAGCGAAGCGATGGTCATTCCGTGCACTACCATCAAACACTCACCACCCCACTCTTTCCTTGCCTTCCACTATTTCTTTAGGTCGTGGTGATAAGTTGCCAAAAGGAAATTCACTTTAGCCTTTAGGGAGGTTCGAGGTCTTGCTAAGTTGCTTTTATTTTGGTCGCCATTTTGTTGATGTTAGTAGTTCGTCTTCAATTTCTTTCTTTGTGTTTTTATTTTTTTTTATTTTTTTTTTATGTGCGTGTGCGTGTGTCCAGTCGATAAGTCGCTTGGGATTGGGGTTGAGGATTGGCCACATTGGTCCCCAGAGTAACTTGCTCATTGGCCACTGCTCCGGGTACAATTAGGTCAAGGTCGCGTCCATCTTTTAGTAAAACATTTGTTTCTGTTTCTCAATTGCACCGACTTTTAACTTGACTCGAATTGTGGATGGTGAAGCTGATGGACGAGGAGCACGGAGGGGAAGTGGGTGGAAGTCGGCCATGCATGTCGAGTGGGGGCCCGCGGGCAGCCGCGCGAGACGCACGCGCGCACCGAGGCCACGCTGGCAGCGCGTGATAAACCCGCGCGAGCTGCCGGGCTAAACACGCATGAAGAGCCACCGCCCCCGCACCAAATGCCGGGAATTAATTTTCGGGGCCTTGAGAGGCGCGTTCTCTAGTGTGTGACGGGCAGGCAGCAAGGGGTTGCTAGCCGATAAAGAGACCCCTTCTCCATCCATCAGTTTCACCCCTTCCCCGATGGGGGTTCAGGTAGAGACGTTGTGTGTTGCACCGCCGCAATTGGATTCTGCACAAGTCGCCCGTTCAATTTGCATTACAAGGACATTCTTATCAATAGGACGAGGTTTGCACAAGCATTTGATGCCAAATTGGATCGGCGTTCCTTCCGCGTTCCTTCTCCCCCTCCTCATCAAATCCGTTGCTATTGAAGCCATTAGCAAATAAAACGCGTCACTCGGAATTTTCTTCTAATAAAAAACGAGGGAAGAAAAGAAAAAGAGAAAAGGATTAACTCCAATCGAATATACCTTGTTGACAACCCCTTTTCTTTTTCACTTTTTTCTTTTTTTTATTTTCCTCGTTGTACCCGCGGGTTTTGTTGCGATACGTGTTCGAGTGGAAGTGAGAAAAGGAGTAAAGGGAGTGGTTTTTGGTCCGATATCTGCCCGTGCCTTGCGCGTTCCTTCCTTGATGATTCCCCAATGAGTCGTATGCGCGCGAAATATTCTGCGAGCACTCAATGTTAACTCGTTATGCCCATCACTGTTATCTGCCGCCACTTTAAATGTTTATGCTCATTCCCATGCGCGGGGGATGGAAGGAGATGTGGGTTGGGTAGGGAGGCTGGGGGGGTATATCGAACCAACACAAACGTGAATTAGGCTAAAGAAAAGAAGGTCCTGTTTCCCCTCGTGTGCGAGGTGTAGGGGCGGTGCCCACCCACGCCTTTTGTCTCCTGATCGTAGGGGGTGTGCGTAATCAGCTTATTGTATAGGGCACTCACTCTCTCTCTCTTTCTCTCTCCGTTGGGCATCTGTCGCCATCTTTACATCGTGAACCCACCCTCACCAGTCTCTCACGCTAATGAATGGCCGTCGACTGATTAGAAATGTACACCCACGAACTGAGTAATGGTCATCATTTAAGCTCAACTCCCCTCCTCCCATGCACCTGTCATGCAATTAGCCCTACTCCCTCTGCCTGTTATACTAACTTCCGCCTTCCCACCCATCGAAATGGACCGCACCCCTCAACCCTTTTAGTCAGTCGGTTGTTTGTCGCGTTTTCGTCATTCCTTAGGGACGCACAGTTTTGATTGAGCTCCATTTGATGATATGTGAGTGAGCCCTTTAAGCACACACTTGTAGCTCGATGCACACAAATATCCCCCCGTTACCGGCTCGGCTTAAGGCGCTGCGGATTAGACGGCGGGGGCGCTAATGGTAGAAGAATGAGGAAACATCTCCTTCACCAACACGAGCCGTCGTTTTCCCGAAAGACAACAACATTAATAGACCCCTTGTGACGAGATTTGCTAAAAATGTTGCATTCAAAATCTTGATTCTTCTTCTTTAAAACCCAAATGTTTACTTCAATTTATTTTTTATATTTTATTTTTGTTTGGCCAATTTGATTGTGACTTCCGGTGCAGTGTAACAACATAGCAGGTTTGTGTTGTCGTATTAAAGTAGGGGAGGGGTTGTCGACTAGCTCGAGCCGCGTCTCGCCCGAGGTAATATCCGGTCATCGTAAAATTTTATTTCCAGATTGCCTTCGATGAAATATGAAACAAAGTGATGATGAGCGAGGAGCACGTGCAGTGGGAGGGAAGAGGGAGGTGAACTACTGATCAACCCTCGACGACCACCATCCCACCACCCACTCTTCTCATCCCACCAGCAAAACGTGGCGAGAATTTAGGGGGTTCCTAACAAGCCCCCTTATTAATTCCCATGGACCCTAACAAATGACCCATGCTTGGCGACACTCACGTGATACAGTGACGTCTATTGGCTTTGCAATGGAATAAGAGAAAATGGTGGCAACAGTTTTTTTTCCCCTTTTGCTTTCTTCCCCTCTGGCCGGATGGTGACCAGGGGTTCCCAGATTTACGGTTGGCCATTTGGCCTGCACTGATGTCTGCGCACGCATAAATCTCACTGAGTTTGTTTAAACCCCCAGGAATGTAATGAGCAAGGGGATAAAAAATGGAAAAGGAAAACTCAAGGGGAGGAAAAAGGAAACGAGGGCACATGGGAAAGGCAAGGGGGGAGGGGTAATCCTCCATCATCCTCCTACACTCTTTACCTCCCCCTCTTCTCGTCTATCCTCCCTGCCTTGTCGCATGACGTGTACGGGGCCGCAGGTGAGACGAGCTAATTGCGTCATGCATGTTAAAAGGTGAGTGAGTTTGTGTAGAAAAAAATTGCCTGTTGGACCCGGGTGCTGAATTCGTTTTTAATCCGACGATTAACTCCGTTTGACACCGAGCATCTCTTTTCTTCCCCACCCCCTCTTGCTTTCTAATTGAATCGTCCAGCGATGGCGGAGGCAACTGTGGATAATTTATGAGATTGTCTAATTACTTGGCAGCATTTGCGTAATAAGCGCGCGCCCCATCGCCGGAGAGCTAATCTCCTCCTGCCTCGTTCCAAGATGGCCGCTTGATAGGGGTAGAGCACTCTAACTCCCATTGCCACCCAACCACCTCCCCTTATCCACCATTCCATTTTCCCCCCACCTTCATCTAGAGGCCCCTTTTGTCTGCCCAACCCCCAATTACCAAAGCAAATAACATTATTGGCTAATGGTGGCCGCACAGTGACTCAGATGGAGGGGTGACCTAAAAAAGATTAATAGAAAACAAAAAATAAAATAAGACTAATAATAATAATAATAATAATAATAAATGATGAAAAAAGTTATCCATCTCTTTAATTTGTCTCAAAACTCTTGCTCCACCTTAAAACCCTTTTCCACTTTATCGTCTCGACCAGTTGTGGTGGCGGTCGGTGTCTTGTATGTTAATTCAATCATTGTCAAGCGGCAGGATGGTGGGTGTCTTAATGCAATTAGGCCTATTGCCGTCGATTACTCCTCCCGCCACTTGTAATTCGTGCATTCTGCTCATTTCCCCTCTTTTATTTACCTTCTACTTCATCTATTTTTCATTCATTTTTTGTAGTTTTTTTAGTTTTTTTTTATATATACAGGTTAAATATATAAAATTTTTTCGAGTTTAATTTTTTCCCTTCTTTTTACACACAACACGGATTTACTGTCGAGGTCATTTATTTCCTAGAAAGACGCCTTCTTAAAAGGGAGTAGGGGAGAAAAAGATGTCATTTATAGATGGAACTTCTCCATCTTGAAATGCCCTCGTACTCATCTCTTGCCCGCGTCTGTCGTCACCTGGTTGGCTGTCGTTGAGGCTACGGCAGTGCTGCTGTTTTATTTAAAAAATCGATTGGTCGTCGAGGTCTGAGACTTGTATGGGCGGAGAGGGGTAGTGCTGGCTGACCCGCGGTCATCCGCACGAGGCGCATTAACTTTTAATTTGAACGAAACGCCTTCCTTTTATGTGAAGATTGACAAGTTTATGAATGTCGTAAAGACTCTGTGTAAACAGAGAGCAAAGGGTTTTTTCCCTCTCTCTCTCTCACTCTCTTTTGCCTTTCTTTCTCCCACGCGCATTTCTCTTCTCCCCGAGGCCTCAGGTGGTGGAGTAGAGCCCCCTGGGGCACTGTGGTCATCACCCATTCAACGCCGAGGGAGGGGGCAATGGGGCTGCATAATTTACCACTGGCAACCCCACTAAGGCAGCCATGTTGAATTTTCTTTCCTTCAACGCCATTTTAAGTGAGTTGGCCTCAGATGGCAGCTGCCCTACATTGCCTATCTCTTTATCCCCAAGCACATGCGTGTTTAGGAGAGGACGCTAGATATTTTAATCCTTGTTTCTCGTGTCAATGTCATAGATCCCTTCCCCATCTTCACTAACAATCCCATACCCCCCTTTTCAATCTCCTAGTATCCACTCATGTCCCCTTTACGTTGTATCCACTTGAATAGAAGAGGAAATGAGATATAGGAAGTGTAGTGAGGGGATAAATGAACGGAGTTTGACACAGGAAGTGCCGTCACTTGCTAGTCACACCTTTTTTGTGTCCACTCTTATACGCAACCCAATTTCATGTTGCATGATCGAATTTTCGGACACTGAAAAAACTCATTTCAAGCAGGGGAGAAAGAGAAAATTGGGGTAGTGTGAAAAATGTTTGGAATGAAATTAGTCCAATTTCAACATAACATCAATCAGACGCAATAGGAAAAATGGAGGGAGGGGTTGAATTATGAGACCCCCTTGACACCCATCCCCTCTTCTCTCCTGTTTCCCCTTGGGGTCAAGAGGATATTTCATGCGAGGTCAACGAGAGGTCAGCTAAACAGTGACGAAAAGCAGATCACTTCCTCGAGGTGAGGTTTGTCAACAGGTGGGGGCACTATGGTCGCCATATTTTATCCCTTATCGAGTGTTGGGGGATGGTGTGGGAGCACGGGGTTTGTCATGGATAAGGGTGAGAGTAAATTTCCGTTTTAATTAAGTGCTTTTGCCAATCGCTTTCTTGATGACACGTCAACCCTTTGAAGACTAATGGTCGAGTCTTGTTTTTCAAGCGTTTCGTGTGTGGTATCTCATGTTGCTGTTTGTAAAAGAGAGTGAGAGACGAGAGCGTGTTATGTTATGTGTGGAGGGTCGGTGTTATTGCACGAGACGCTAATCTCTGGGCTCCATCGTGGTCATTTGGTTAATGAGAGGATTGTGAATATTTCATGACGTCGACATCTTGACTGTGGCTATTGCCTGCCCCTCCCTCCTTCGTCCCCACCTCGTTGCCAAGGCGACCCTTCAAGCAAATGAAGTGATGTCCGCTAGCAATCGATGAGTCGTCGGCCGTCACTCATTCCCGCCCACGCCCAACATGGCGTCGGCAATTCGCATTTAATACGTCGTAATCACCTCGAAAAAGATACACAGTTACAGAGCTAGTTCCATCAAAGCGAGTGGCGATTCGTGTTACCACCTCGTTCTTCCCACCCAAGTCGTCCATTTTTGTTTATCTCCACAAATAGCTCGTGCTCATCCCTCCCTGCCACCATTACGAGCGTGTTTCTCTATTTGGAAACCCCCGTCCATGACCGTTCCTAAGAGGTTTTAGCATCAATTGTGCGCACTCTCGAATCGGTCAGCTTAACAGCGACTTCCATTTATGTCACTTTTTTCTGCCCTCCCTCACTCCTCGTTCTCGCAACTTCTCTTCTCTTCAATTTAATCTCCAGAGATCGAACTACAATCAATAATATCGGCTGACATTGAGAATTAATGGCGTGACTTCTTTTGATTGGCGTTTCACTTGGCTATCGCCTTTCTTTTCGCCCTTTTTTTAAACCCCAGTTACGTTAGTCACGCGTTTCAATCGTCGAGGGTGTGATGATTGAGAGTTCAGATGGCGGGAATCCATTTCCGGTTTGGTTATTTTTTTATTTTATAATCGCCACTAATTTCCGGTTGGAGGATGAGAGTGGGGGGGTCATCAATCGTGGCGCACGCCAATTCAAATGAAAATGGCCCTCGAGTGATGGGTATCACACGTGTGTCACCACGTATTCCAACGAGATTCCACGAGACTAGTATTATGAAGCAGGTGTATAGTCCTCCGGGGGTGACAGTGGTAAAAGAGGGTTTGGTAAAATGAGGTAAAAGAGGAGAGAGTAGAGGGTTCTGGTGTAATATCGGCACGAGCAAACAGGCACGAGCGTCGCTTGTGTTTGTTCATTGGCGAGCCTATTGAATAAATGTTGCCACTGGTCCTTGAATCAACAAGAGTTATCTATCCACCCTTCTCCATCGTATCCCCTTGTTCTCTCCCTACGACGGACTCGAAAGGAAACTTGGAGAATTCTCGTTTCGTCGGTTGATTTTTTTTTTTATTTTCTTATTTATTTTTTTTTTGTCATCTTCTTCCGCCATTTTGGCTGCCTCATGTCGGTGAGTGAAATAGAATTGATCAAAAATTTATTTCAACCAAAAGGATTTTGTGAATAAATGCATGTTTGATAGGGGAAGAGGGATTTGCAAGACTCGGAATTGGACGTCGTCTTGAATTTCAAAATGGCGAATATTGAATTAATTTGAACATTTTACATTTTTTTATTTATTTTTTTTTTTACTTTATTTTTTATTATTAACATTTTTTTGTATTTTTTTCCCTCAATTTTTTTTCTTTTATTCTTTCTCTTTTTTTGTGTGGATGTTAAAGACGAGTGTTTGAATTTGGATCCCGTCGGCGTTTCCATTTGTTGCCCAATTCACTCGTCGTCCATTTGTTCCCGTGGCCAATAAAATGGCCAGCGATGGTCATTGGGGTGAGGTGGGTGTAATTATTTGGGCCCCGGGGGTTCGTGAGGGGGCGGCGCGGGTTAGCGGCCTCTTATCGCCTCTTTTGATGAACTTTTGATGAGTGTATTAAGAAGCGGTTCATAAGACGCTGCTTCATTGTTCTCTCGAGCCACGAACGCGGCTTTGACCACCCCCATCACCCCCCATCTGTACCTCGTGGCCGAAGGATGTGCCACCTGCTCCCCGTGTTGACTCGCCAAGAGATCGATCCAATGGCGTCACGTGACTCTCGAGCACGCCCTGCTGTCGCCGCTACCCAGCGTCTTCTTCCTCCTCCACCTTCCAATGACCACATCCTCCTTTCATCTCCATCCAACAACTCACTCACTCTCCCCCCTTTTTCTTCGCCAAGTGAGGGGTTGAGGATGTGGGGACGTGTGAGTTTGCTGCTATTGTGGCCTCGGCCTGTGGACTCCAAATCAGTGGCCATTGTGGTGTACGGAGGGCCACTGATTGGATTGGTTCCCCTCAACACTCACGCTCGATTCACTCGCACAATTCCGGTGTCCACTCTGGAATTTTTCAACTTCCCCTCGAACACACATTTTTTCTTTATCCCCTTTTTCCATCTCATTTTCTCTCCCTCTGTTATATTTTTTTATATTTATGTTTATATTTTTTTTTTTGCTCTTTGATTTGCATAAGTGTGCATTTCTTAGAGAGGGGGGCCTTAAAAAGGGACTTTGCTTCTCCTATTATCCTTCGTGTCGCCCGGTGTCTCTGAATTGCCGCAACATGCGTTGCGTGGAATATTGATGCGGGGCGGACGAAGCGCATGCTCGCTGCAGGGCGTGTGGTCAATAATGCAGGGGGACGAAGTGGGCAAATTAGGCAGTTTAAACAATAGCGGACGCTGCGGGGGTCTCTGCACGACGACGACATTTGCCGCTAGAAGTCGCCCATTAAAGATTGAAGTTTCATCAATTAATAATTTGCTATCAAAAGGATTTAATTATTGATTGGGTTTCCATTAAGCACGGTGCACAAAATGACTTTCTCCCATCTCCCTCTTCCTCCCTTTACGAACCCCACCTTTCTCGGCCCTCGTATGAAACTGGAGACGCTGAACACGAGATGGGGAATGAAAGGGGGGAGGGCAGGCAGCCAAACCGATTGAATCATCCTCGTCGTTCTATCACATCTTTCCATATAACCCTTTCAACGAGAACCCTTTCACTGCTGACAGCCATTTTTGATCATTTTCCCCCTTTATAACTTCCATCTTTAGTGAGATTTTTTTCTCTATTTTAAAAAAAAGCGTCTTGGACGCCACTTTGTGTCTTTCTATCTCTCCCTATTCTTCCTCCTCTCCCCCTCTGGCTCTTCTCAGATCGATCGGTGGCCCGGTTGCTCATTGGCCATCTCTGCTAACTCCCTTGAGCCAATTAAAATAGTCCTTTTATATATTTTTAAATTTCATCTTTACTCTTTGTTTATCTCTTGGACCAGTTTACAATTTTTTGCTACTTAAGTAATTTCTATTTTCATTTTATTTATATTCTATTTTTATTTTTCACCTCCCCGTTTAGTCATGGGTGTGGTATGAGGGGTGGGAGGAGGGGACGACGAGTTTTGTGCCGTGAATTTCGTGCTGTTGATCTGAGTTGATCCAAAGATGATTTGAGGATTGGTCGTGAATAATTGATTCAAGGTTGGCTCTGGCTTTATTGATTCATTCGTCGTCGCAATGCATTGTGGGTGAGGTGATGCGTTCGTGCACGAGTTCATCCTCCCTTCCACCTCCCCGTTCCAAGTTCCCTTCGCTCTTCGATCAATGGTCACAATTCGCATGGGACTTCCATCAAATTTTCTCGCCCTTCGTTTGCTTTCCTCCAACAATTTTTGCCCATTGCATTTTACCCATCAAATGAACAACTTTCTAATTTCCTGCGCATGCGTACATTAGATTTTTTCATCCATTCGACGCGGGCAAATAATTCCTCAATCTCAATTAATTTTTTTTCCATTTCATCGAATTTATAAAAATATATTTTTTTTCCTTTGGTTGGGTTCACATCATTAATCCCTCTTCTCTCCGTCTTCTTACTGGCGTTTCACTTTAAACCCCCTTTTAACGTTGCTATTTTTTTCCCTTATACAGTCTTTAATCCTCTGACAATGAGACCTTGAGATTTGTCTTGAGAAAATAGAAAAAACTTCGCCCGATGTTGGGCTTTGCCGCCAATCTTTAGTCGGCATCCCGCGAGGCCGTCTGGTGGCGTGAACCCGGGACCCGGTACCTCTTCATAATCCATGCCCTCGTAAGAGAAAGGTGAGGGAGGGATGGGGATGTTTAGGTGGCTTGGGAGTTAAAGTTGGGCGCGCGCCAGTTCGTCAACTTATTCCTCCCATTGACTTTTAATTTGTACCTGGGCGTCCCAGGTGGGCCCCAACCTCTAATGCATATAAATCACACTCCCCACTCCCACCAGATTAACTTCACCTGATAACGGCAGAGGGAGATGAGAGTAGGCAGGGGTGTGGGCTCAATACCCCTTTTCATTCCAATTAAAATTAGAGTAAGGGGCGTTCATTGTATTCCACTGATTAGAGGTGGGGGATAAATGTAAAAACGACGTAATTTATTATTGATATTGTTGCCATTAGGGGTTCAACCTTGTGCATCCCATCATGCATCAATTCAGACTTGCTTATACCAAGACCTATTTGGGTGGATTAGTTTTTCCAGTCGTTGGGGGCCGTTAACATGAAAAATCTCTCGTCTCTTGCCCATTAATGGCAGCGTCCATGAGAGGGGTCATCCACGTTTCCCCAATCAACACCCATTAATGCCAGATCACATCCTCCTTTGCTCGTCTTCCCCTCGGTGCCGTTTGTTTTTACACCTTGTAATCCTTGCCTCTAACATCCCCTTCCCATCTTGCACGGCTAATTATGTTCTACTAACGTCCGTTTCTATTCCATCTCATTTTTTCCTTTCTTTCTCTTTATCAATCTTTTCACTGATAACAAAAATATTCCAATCTGTTTTCTTTTCACTTTTAAAATGAATAATTAGATCTACTAAAAGACTAAACTCAATTTCCTTTTATTATTTTTTTTAATCTCATACCCTCATTTATGAAGTATTGGCACAATCCTCATCTCAACATTTAATGGCATTACATTCATTGCTGATCTTCATCAAAACATTAACCAAGAATATACCAATAGCAGATTTTATTTTCAAAATATTCTCTCTCGTATTGATAATTACTTTGTAATCAGTTAATTGTTACATACGACTGAATAATAATAATAATAAAAACTTAAATTTTGAATTAATTGCATTTTTTTTCTATTGCAGGTTCTTCTTAAAATTCTTTCTCAAGTGCAACCAAAACTGTTTAAAGAATGCGGGCAACCCACGAGACATGAGACGATTCCAGGTAAGGCATCACCTTGATGACGTCAGTGTCATGCTACCCACGTCCACTTGCGAGTCATAAAACGCTGATTGGGCTCCCATCCTTCACTCGCAGAATGGACGTGGAATTCTTATGTCCGACTCGACACACTTTAAAAATATTACACGCCTCTGCACCAGGTGAAAAAGAGGGGCATACCGAGCCTTAAATCTCCCATGGGGGTGTGGGACTGGGAGCAAGATGAGGGTGCGAGTTGGGAGGTGGAAAGTCTACGAAGATGGTGCTCATGCTAGCAGCTACATTGCACGAAGCCGTTTCTTTGGCTAAGTGGAAGTGCGTGGGCGTTATGACGTGCTTTATGTGCGTGGGTGGGGAGGGTGAATGTGGCACGTGCCCGCGTGCTAAGTGCGCCGTGGTCAGGGGGAGTCGCCACCGCGCGATGGCTCCCCAAGGCGGCCGCGATAAGGCGGCCACCAGATCTTCGTGCACGTGCACCTCGTTCGATCGAGAAGACGCCAAAGGGGGGGTGGCGAGAGAGAGAGAGAGAGAGGAAAGAGAAGAGTATGGTGTTGGGGTAGTGGGAGGTTGAGGTGGAGAAGGGGAGGGGCGCGTATTGAATAGCAATCGCTGCATTCTTGCCTGACCTCAGGGGACCACGAGCTTATCGCCGAGAGAATGGCTTGTCCAAGTCATGAATAAGAACGAAAAAGAGTAAAGTGAGGGAGAAAGAAAAAAAAAGGAGGTGCCTGTGGTAACAAATGCAACCTTTTTTTATTTCTTTTTTTTTTAAACTTTTCGTAACATTTATTTTTATCGCACTTTTAAAGCGATGAATTTTGTTTTTCCTAATTGAAGTCCAGTCGAGTGCGACGCCAGAGGGAGCTGCCAACTGCGCCCCCTCGCGAAGGATGGTCGGCCTTTGGTCTGGAGCCAATCAGGCGTCGCGTGGGCCGCTGCTGGTCAGTGGCGATCAATCGTGCAAGGAGGAGTGGAGGGGGTCGGTAGGAAGTCGGTTTGAGGCCCCTTATTTCCCCAGGGGCAACGGGGGCGCGGGTTCAATTATTTCGTGGCCGCCGGCAAGGCCAAAGGGCCTCGTGCATTGGCGTTTGTTTGAGTGGGAATGGGGGTGAGTGTGGTGATATCGGCGTGTTGAGGAAGAAAGGGTGGGTAGGTGGGTGGTGGTGATGGTGTGAGGGTATGTGATGTTGTTGTCGATGGAACCGGTGGCGCCAAATTTGTTTCGGAGGGAATGAGGTGGAAATTTACTAATGACGTGAGCGTGTCGCCATTTTGGTCGGGTTTCCATAGCAACTGAGTTCAATTTTCTTCCTCGGTTACTTCTTCTTTGGCAGGTGGTCATTTCGACGCAGGTCAATGTGGAAGGTCCCCTGTTGTCCGTATCCGACAATATGTTCGTCCACAACAACTCCAAACACGGTCGAAGAGCGAAAAGACTCGACCCATCGGAAGGTAAATCCGCGTTAATTACCCACAATTTTCTTTATACCTCCCTTTCCTCCCTTCCCTTCTGCACTTGCTCTCAATCTCCTCATACAATCCTACGATCAAAAATTATTTTTTTTTTTTAATTATTAAGAAGATCACATCGTCGTTATTTCACGTTCAATTTTCCATCGGATTAAACTTTTTTTTTTCTTTTTCCCTTTTTTTTTTAAATCCTGGAGGTGAAGGAGCGGGGGTTGCGAACATGTGCGCGTTGGTGGCGCGTTTGTTTGGTCCGTTTGACCGTGGGCGTTGGGGTGGAGGATGTGGAAGGGGGTGTGCAGTGGCGATTCTCTAGAGAATCGTAGCTTCATTACTGTAATGCGGCGCTCGTGCGCGTTCCTGGCCCGATCTTTAAGGGCAAAGTGAGCGTCCACCCCCTCCCCCTTCCACCTCCTTCCCCACCCACCCACAAACTCACGCCCATTTTTATCATCTCGCAACTAGAGAAGTGGGAGGGAGTGGGGATGAGGGAGGATGGTTCCCTCGGGAGATTGCGCGTTCCATATTAGGCAGAACGCGAGCGCTCGCCGTCTTATCGTCCAGGAATCTAGAATTGGAAATTACGTGTGTAAATTAAAGGCACACGCAAAACGGAGAGAAAAATTTTTCTATTTGCGAGAAAACGATGAATGAAGAAGAAGAAAAGAGAAGGAAAACGCCTGTCTACATCAGGGGGTCATCTAGTTAGTTGGGACGCGTGAAACCCGGCGAGGGATAGCCGCCTCCTTTCCCCGGGGCGCCCGAGTGACTCCCTCGTGGCCACGGGTGATTTGTAAACACGGAGGCCAGAGGAACGCCGCTCAATCAGTGATCACCAGAGTCCCTCGAGGTCTCAAAACGACGATAAAGTCCTTGCCTTCTTTTCTTCCTACCCTTAGCTCCTTTTCCTTTTTACTGGTCACCTCCATTTTTCTGACATTCTTTTCCTTAGTGGTCACCATCATCTTATCACTTATACCATTTTTTTTTCTCTTTTTCCAGCAGGTAAGCCGTGCTTTGTACTGGATACGAATGCGTTCAGAGGTGTCAATCAAAATTCATATAAATGCAAACGAACACTTAGCAAGGCAAAAATCTCATTTCAAATTTCATTCTACTTCCATCCTTTTCTACCATTTACTCAACAAATCGGTTTATAATTACCAACTAATTCATTATAAGTCGATTTATGTTGTAATTATATAAGGGAATTACATGCTTTCTGGTTTTCTGCTGCCATATTTTGTAAAATAATTTGCCTTAATTTAATCAATACTGTGGAATTAAGGTCGACCGATTATTATCGTGTAAAATATTAGTCGATTTTCCACCCGATTTACTTTCAATTGCATTCTGTGTAACCGTGACCAATTTTTCTCCCCTTTTAAATGTGACCCCTTCTATTATATACATAGTTCTAAATTTGAATTTCTATTCTAGAATTATATATATATATATATAGTATTTTCAGTTTTAATCGCTAAATCTCTTTGATTGAAACATTAATTACGCCATTAATATTTAATTTTGTATAATTCCAAGCCGCAATGTTTGTCAACATATTGATTGACTTTTTTGACATGATATTCAGAATCTTAAAGCATAATTTGACTTTATTAATGATCAAAACAACAATTTAAACTCGTTCAAATAAGATTAAATCCCAAACCCAAACAGCAAACAAAATTTTTAATTTCTTTTTGCTTTTTCTATTTTAATATTTATTTATTTATTTATTAATAAAAAATAAATAAATTTCACTATCATTTATTTATTTTTAAAATTGAGTCCAAAAAGTACAAGATGGCGACGTCGCATCTTTCTTTTCATTAGTGAACGGGATTTTTAGCGGTGGGCGCCTCATCCTCATCTGATAAATAATTCAGTCGCTCGTGTACTCGAGTTCCTGGTGGCCAGTGGCGCCAACTGGCGACAGAAACGCAAAAGGAGGCGCTCGCACGCAGCCCGACTGCTGCATGTGCTGCTGGTGCTATCCAATTAGGGCCATTAATGAAATTAGTTGATGCGAGAGTAATTTTAATAAATAGACCCACAAATAAATTGCATTATGAAAACTCTTCGCCGCCATCATTGCCACTCACGCCATCCACCATCTCTTCTAAATTGCCCTTCTCCCATCCTTTAATACTTCCCTCTTCATTTCCCCATCATTTTTCCCTCCACAGACCCTATCAAATAACAAAAATCAAGCGTCTTTCATTCCAAATCCTATTTCTTACTTCTTTTTATTTATTTATCCCAATTCTTTATTTTTCTCATTTTTTTTTCTTATCTTACTTTCCCACCAGTATAATAAAAGACGCCATTTGCAGATCACGTGACATTAAATTAAGCATATTCCCGTGTTTCTCTCTAATTCCAGTTGAGCCAGAAGGGTTGAACAAATTCACTTGGCGCGCGTTTTGCTCGTGGTCCCCTCCTCCTTATTTTCTCATCCCCTCCTATGGCGTCAATTTGCGCACTCCTCGTAAAGACACACCACCCCCGCCTTCTCCTCGTCCCCCTCATCTCAGTTGGCCGCGCTAAGTGTTCCGCTTTCTACTTAATGGTTTGATGTTCCCAAAATCCATAAAAAAAAATATAAGAAAAAAAAAAAACAGGATTGGGCGGGAAACGATTCTATTAACAGCAGCAGCATCTCGAAAACGCAATTCTTTTCTTGTTGCAAAATTTTTCACTTTACGATAAACATAGAAGAATCACGTGGGCAAACGTGGGTTTGTTGGTTATTACATTTTTGCAGCCACACCCTGCATCAAGGCCATCAGCCCGAGCGAAGGGTGGACGTCAGGGGGCGCCACCGTTATCATCATCGGAGACAACTTTTTTGATGGTCTTCAGGTGGTGTTCGGAACTATGCTCGTATGGAGCGAGGTATAATCAAAATTATTAAAATAAAATAAAAAAATGTTATAGGAAACACAAAGGGAAGAAGGGGGGTATCAGCAAACCTGTTGTCATTTTTCCGCTGATTTATTTCACCATCTGTTTTTGTCTTTTAGCTAATCACCTCTCACGCGATCCGCGTGCAGACCCCTCCCCGCCACATCCCAGGTGTGGTGGAGGTGACTCTGTCCTACAAATCCAAGCAATTTTGCAAGGGAGCACCCGGTCGCTTCGTATATGTGTGTGAGTATTAATCTTTATCATCTATTTTATTATTATTCTCCTGTTGTTGTTGTTGTTTCCGCACCACCATCTCACCACTCCCTTTTGTTTTTCTCCTTGTTTTGTGCGTGGTGGTTTTTTTTTTAATTCGCTTAATGCTTATTGATCTGTCTTATTATGATCAGAGTGCAAACATAATTTGGAGAAGTATCACTCACTTACTCACCTCAATCAACCCCCCCCCTTTCCATACAACCGTACTATCTATTGCCCTTCTCATAGATTTTTTCCTCCCATCATTTTTTATTTGTTATTACCAACCGTTTTCCCAACATTTTTTTTCCTGGTAATAACTCAAAAAGTAAATACGACTATTCTCCCCAAGCCCGTTTTTTTTAATCTTATTTTATGATATAATTTTTTTAAACCCAAAAATTAAAATGAATTTATGCCTCCTTTTTATATTTGATAATTTTTTTTAAACTTAATAGCTTCAAGTGAAACTTAAATGCGAAAAATTATTTCATCGATCCCATGAATTTTTTAGATATTTTTTTTCCTTCCTCATTTAATCGAGTGGTTTTTGCCTGATTTTGGCGCCATCGTGTGTGAGAAATAAGAACAAATAGTTGTACATAGTGTATATTTGCGATGATAAGGCAATAAGAAGGGGTTAGAGAATGTTAGATCAATGTCTTGGGTCCCTGATGAACGAGAAGAAAACAGTCCCTTGGGAAGTGTGTTGACCATGCAAGCTGACCATGCCTCTTGTTGCTCAGCCCTTACAGAACCCACAATCGACTACGGATTCCAACGGCTACAGAAATTAGTCCCCAGACACCCGGGTGACCCCGAGAGACTTCCAAAGGTAAGGACGAGCGACAACTCACCTGCTAATTGACTTTAGCCACTTTGGTTTTGCTTGTCTCTTTTCACTTTTACGACACAATTAATTAATCGATTATTGCCTCGTTAATTTATTTGATCATCATTTTAGGAAATTATTCTGAAGAGGGCGGCGGATTTGGCCGAAGCCCTTTATAGTATGCCAAGGAACAACCAACTGGCGCTCACGACGCCCCGCTCACCAGCCATGAATAACTCAACCGCCATGTCCGGTTTTAACACCTACACTGGCCAACTGGCGGTGAGCGTCCAGGAGAATGGCAATGGTCAGTGGAACGAAGGTGCTTCTCTCGGCTACTCCCGGGGACTCCTCGGGTAGGGCAGCCTCCGGCACTCGGGCGGGTGGAGGGTGGGACCCAATCGTACAAATCGGATAGAGCAAGCAAGCAAGCAATCAACGCGTGTTTCATTCAATTCGGTTCAATTAATTCAAATTAATTTAAATTCGTGCACGAAATGGCGCTTTTCATTTGCTCCATCTGGTTTCGGTGGCGGGGGTTTTACGGGTTAATAATCTCACTACATTTCGGGTCTTGTAATTACAGAGGAGTATAACCGAACGCAGAGCAGTAGCGTGTCACCGCGTGGCTACGGCTCCAACGCGTCCACGCCTCACAGCAGTAATGGAAGCACGTACGGGTCAGCAGCGTCCACAATGAACGGCAACTATAGCAGTCCTACCCAATTGGGCAATATGGCCGTTCCCGGCTCGCCCAGTTTGTTTAATGGTACCTCGAGTAAGTTGGTGGCACCCTTCCGACTCACCCGTTCGGCCGGATTCAACCCCTACGTCAACTATTTCAGCAATTAAGTGAACAAACTCGCGTCTTTTGTGTGGCATCACCACCAAACAAATCAATTAATGACAAATTTTTATTCTTTTATCTTTTTTTTTCAATTTAATTTTTGTCCATTTAACAAACATTTTTTTTTTCGTTCGCGTGGTGATGCCAATAAGTGTTTTTAGGTGCGGGTGTAGCCTTGTGATGTCATCCGTGTATGCCACGAACCATTTTTAACTTGGTGAATCACTTAGGACTGCAAAGTGGCCATTTTGTGGGGGTGAAACGCGCCAGTGTTGGCCGACCCGTGTTATTGCTCAGGATTCGTTTCCCTTCCACGTTTTTTTGGTTCCTCGTGGTGATCCGCCCGCACCCGAGGGCGGGAATTTTCTCACCGATGACGTCATATCAATATTTTTGACTCGTGTGATTATTTTTTTTCTTATTTTGCCCCGTCTCCGTTGTCGTGTTCTGTGTAGAAGCTATTTTGTAATATTTGTATTATAATGGCGCCTGTGCGTAAATTTGACCTTTGCCCAACCTTCCCTTTGACCTGTTTTATCCCGCTCCCTCGTTCTCAGCCCCATCTGGCCTTCGAGGAAGTGTCAGGTGGGAAGAATGTTGCCAACAAAAGTGCGTCCTGTCACGTTGTGTGTCTTCGTCTGAACTTCTTTCAAGAATCCCCTGGAGCAATTTACTTTAAATATTTTTCGGTATTCGATTCAAAGAAAAGAACAAAACAAAACAAAAAAAAATATATCAGGTTCAACTGACGACACATGTGTATAATTCCATTTTCATATTGTATGATAAATTAAAAATTTCTGCGAAAAAAATTTACTCAACTGATCCAATATTTTCATTTGTTTTCTTTTTGCGAAAGATTCGCACGCCTTTATACATAAATTATGCAAATTAAAATTATTGTCACTACCAAATTTAATGAAGTTTTAAATCGAGTGGAAAATCAAGTTAGTAGGTAAGTTAATTTCATTTCAACTGTAAGCAGATTCGCTTACTAGAATTATTAAATTCTAATAAGTGATTTTATAAATTTATTGCTCAAAAGTAAATTGATAAATTCTGTCGGAAATTAATGCGTTTATACAAATGCATAATTCAGACGTTGGTTTATACCGGAAGCTATTAGCCAGCTTTATTTAAAACCTTACAATATTGACATACGGTAATTGAAATTAAAATTTCTTACTAAATCAATATTTAAAAATTATTTAATGAATTTAACTGAAAACCATCAGTCGTTTTGATTGCTATTTCAACGATGCACCACTACACCGCTAGTCGGAAATTTGGCTCTGGTTGATGGCGCTTGTACACAAACTCCTTAGTTTTACTATTTTACAATTTAGTTGAATCTGGTTTCGTTATTATCAGTGTAAAGATAAAAATAAAGTTTTTCTAAATATACTAACAATTCATTCACGCTCCAACATGAACTTAATTTTATGAAAAAAAATTCCCAAGTAGATTCAAAGTCATACCTCGAGCAGACGAGCGATAATATTCCAGAACTAGTGCCATGTTAGAAAAATAAATTGTCACCGAGTCAATTTATGGCTTTATACATCCTCTTTTAACGAAGACTGGCTGAACACATTTTTATACTAGTTGAGTTAAGTAAAAGTAAATTACTTAGCCATCATAAAATGCAAGATAAAAAAGTAGAATATATGCATCTATTGACAAATGCGATAAGTGATCGGTTCCAGACCCGATTCCAGACAATTTCTCTAAAAAGAGCGATGCGCAAATGCGGTTACAAAAAGTGAACAATATAAATTACTTAAGAATTTTGATGTAAATAGTAACAATGAACAAAGAAATACTCAGAAGTTCTTCACCTTTTTACCAGTTGTTTGAAATAATAAAGTTAGATCAATCTTTATCGGATACAGATTTGTTTCATAATAGATGATGTTAAGACTTTTCTTGACTGCTATTTTCCATATTATCCAATTTGGAGTGGGACTATGCTTACTGATATGACTGGAGATACAAATAATAGTGTGGAAAATTGGTTTAAAATAATTAAGCATGATGAGTTAAATAGTCAACTGTATTTAAAAACAGGCCATTTTGTTCGCAAAATAAAATTACAAATATTAAAATTACATTAAATTAACTACCGAAAATCAAAATTCAAAGCCACCACAATTCATTTGTGTGGTCTTACATGAAAATGAAAACTTACAAGCCGTACTATCAATTAAATAAATATCAAATACAAAAGAAATTCTATAGCATATTAAACTTAGTAAATCAAATTGAGATACTGCAGTAATTTTGCAGGAAAAAACACGAACAAAAACATGCAACAAAAATGGCGAACCAGTCATTGTATCACAAATTGTAATCCAATCTATACATTAACTGAGCCATCCACCAAAAATCCTGATTAAGAACTCTTTATAAGTGATTAAACTTCATAAATCTACTAAATTTACCCTAAATTTGAAACTCATAACGGATATAAAAAAAGATCAATCAAAAAATGCCAACCACGAGGGAAGCAACAAATGCACAAACGAAGAGAAAGTATAAGCACTAAGCACATGCTCTTGAAGATATTTAGAACAGCACATCTATACTCTGTAATGTGATTGGTCAAGCCTTTTTCACTAACTTCCTGAAAGGAAGTTACTGCACAAGAAATTAGTTCAGTTGCATATTATGAGAAACAAATGTAATTATTTTGAATATAGAGATTATAATACGTGTATTTATTACTTTTGACAATAAAGCCGTATTTAAATCATCAAGTTTCACATGACAATACATTTGTGAAATACACAATTTTGTTTACTTTTTGTTACACAAAATGGCCTCCACTTCATCAAGGATTGATTCTTCACACAGAAAAAGCAGTCAGAAATTTTGGCGGGAAGTAGCGTGGTACTACTTTTTAACCTCTACGCCATATTACAGATTATTCTACAGATTATGCACACAGAGTATAGGTGGCAACTTTTTCAACTCGCAGTTTATGATGTAATGCTAAAAATCATTTATATAAAAAATCTTAATTATGTGAGAAACTTTCAGTGGCGGTTACATGGGGGTGGTGATTGGAGGATGTCATTTCTAATATCACAAAGTATCTGGGAATTATATTCAAGTCTACATGTGAATTGAGACTTACTGTAAAACTAGCAATCTATGTTGCACGACTGCCTCAAGGAGAAAATTTGGTCAAATCAGCCGCAGGAGCCGTCCAAAGATTTATTTTTTAGATATTCGTAATAAATGTCATCCAATGTTTAAAAATTCAAAAACAGTAGATTTTCATAAATACTGTTTCTACAAGATTATTTTAGAATTAATACAATAAATAAATGTAAATAAAAATGCAAAA
>JAQFZN010000147.1:0-46406 GCA_034687075.1 Geophilus carpophagus
TATTTATTGTAACTAGGGATTGCAATTTTGGAATCAGGAATCCTGGGATTCCGAGTTTCGGAACTATTTTTCCGTCACTGATATTCCGATATTATAATTTTCAATATCGATATTGGTAAAAACAGTGCGATCTGGTAGCATTAGTGATAGCGCTGTAGGGTTAGTGACAAGACATTCAGACAAATATGGTTTTTTTTCTCATATCTGTCATTTGTTTTTGTTTTAAGTGTTTTGTTTAATTGTTTTTTCAGAGAGGTTGCTTACATTATATTGCATCAGCTGTGTATGAAATTGTATTTTTTTAGAATAAATAACAAAATGGTAAATTTAGTGATATTTTTAATATAGGACTGTATTTAATTGCCCCCTAATTTTTGCTGAATTTCTCCCCCAAAATTTCACCCCTTCCCCCTATTTTTACCTACTTAGCCCTGCAATTTTTTATTCCTTAAATTTTTATTACATGATTAATTTAAGATTTAATTACAAGAATTTTTGAAGCCTTGTTTGGACAATAAAGAATCAGAATTAATCTTAAAAGAAAAAAATTATAAATATGTCATTAAAAAATGTTAGTAAAAGTGTAAACATTAATACAAGAATTCTAAACACAACAATTTCAGAAAAACATAAAAATATCGCAAATGAAAGCAATGCAATACCAGTTATTATTGTAATGTATGAATTAATAAAAAATTAAAAAATTATTTTTCTTCAACATAATTTTTTTTAAAGAATTTTTTCAATATCGATATCAGTATCAGAATTCTGATACTGACAAGTTTAAATATTGAAATATCGGAATTGGGATTTCTTTTATTTTTTATAATCTCTAATTGTAACGTAAGCCTTAAAATAATAATACATATTTTGTGAAAGTTGAGTTTTAGATATAACACTTTTTATTATAATTGGAGATGAAACCAAGTACAATTATTCACCAATAAGATATGTGTTCGTTTTACAAGCATGTTTGTGAATGTTAATGGCCATTATGATTATAAATAAATTAATGAAACACATTTTATTTTTTGTCTTTCTAACTACTCTTTCGTAGGTATTAGATTACTACCCCCCTTCTTACGATTGTCATAAAAACATCATTAAAACATCGTAGAAAGGTTATTCTTTTGATCTATTTGAAAACATACAGGGCTGTTTCTAGATGTTTTTTGCCACCCTAGGCAAGGATTGACAAATGCCGCCTCCTCCCTTTTTCTACCACCAACTGCAAATGATTCCTGCTCTTGCATTTGTTCCAGTTGTTGTGTTTGAGGATCTGAGAGATACTAAAACCTGACACAGCAAACCAACATTAGATTTCTTTGAAGATGCATGCATTAGAAGATCTCTGGTCACCAAGCACCTACTTTTGACATAGTGATTTGAATCAGTTTTTAAGCTGGCTTTGTTTGTTATCACCCTAACTTGAAGAAATTTCTTGAACTTTTACAAGAACAATCTCTTCAACAATTTCTTTATGTGCAGCAACTTACTTGGCATACACCATAGCCACAAAAAAAGAAATACGCAGATAATAAGAATTGCATCAGTAATCAGTAGATATGCTGACACAGATAAAATAGATCACTTATAAGGCATTGCTTATAATATTTGTTGGGTGATATTAGGATGTGCTAGAATTCTGTCAACAGGTTCAGGCACTCTATTAAGTCATTCTTTTGATAGTCATTTTATTGACATTCACTCAGTAAAATGAGGGGAACTCAATAGATTAACTGTCCACAGAATACTTATTGATTATTTGCCTGTTGTAAGTTGGCCTTGATAGACATGTTTCATTTAAAAATGGCTGCTTTACTACAAGTTTTAATATTAATTTCACTAACTGGGTAGCCATAGTCACAATAGAATTACTGTCCCAGTTTGCCATTCTTCTTTCAACAGAATGACTATAGAGAATACCTTTTTATCAAAATTTTCATTCACTCTCAAAAATTATTAAATAAAATTCAAAAATTTTAAAATTTTATTTTTATTTCATATTTTATGTAGAGTATCGTCTTACAAAATTACCTACTAATGAAATCAAAACTTAACAAGCAATTAATTTTTTTGCTTTTACAATTCTGTGACCTGCAATTTATCGTGAAATTTTATTAATGTATAAATTTATCAGTTTTGTCAAACATTTATCTTCAGACTAGATAATTTTAAATTGACAATGAGGTCAAATTTAAAAAATAAAAAGTTAATAAAACTGTATTAAGTACTATTATGAACACGTAACTGAAAAATTTCAGATCTTCGTAAGATATAACGTCACACTATCACCCATCAATACATTTTTTTCTATTTACAATGATAAAAGTAGCAGTAACGAAAACAAATTTTAGAATTTGATTTACCAGTACATATATACAAATATTTCCTTTCAACTGATGATTTGCCATGGAATGACAATTGAAAATCTGGAATTAATTAATTTTAATTAATTAAAATATTTTAAAGTGTTTTTTAAACACTTTCTTTAATCTTTATAATAAATGGCATTAAATGTCATTAATTAACATGATTTAATTAACACAAAGTGAGCTCACAATATTTTACGACAACTACGATTTAAAA
This sequence comes from Geophilus carpophagus, assembly GCA_034687075.1. Classification (NCBI taxonomy): domain Eukaryota; kingdom Metazoa; phylum Arthropoda; class Chilopoda; order Geophilomorpha; family Geophilidae; genus Geophilus; species Geophilus carpophagus. Next base: position 2,590 of record JAQFZN010000147.1, read on the forward strand.
TGATCAATCGTTCCATTGTTTGTATTTTCACGAGTTCCATGTAACCTTGAATTCTGCTTCGCCATCATCAAATAATTATCGTCACCGATAGGAGCTTGTCTAAAAAATAAGAATGTTTAATTTATCATTGTGCACATGTTTTCTATTTAAACAAATAATTTATTACTCTGAGCCATATCTTGTTTGACGACATATATTTCTCATGTGCTGATCGTGTTCTTGTTCTAAACGAATAATGCACGTTGTCAATTCCCGCAGAGTCTGATACAAAGAATGCGTATCTTCTATTACAAAACCAGGAATAACAGAGAGTTTTTCCCCCGTGTACACGGCTTGACTTTCGCAAGCTCCTGTAAAATTATTTTTAAATCAACTGATTGTTAATTGTAAATAAAGCAATGTATTTACTTGATAACATCTCCAATTTATCTGAGTTTTCAATAAAAGATGAATGAATCCTTTCTACTTCCCGATCAGAATCAATGTTGACCTTTATATCTGGCGATAAACTTGCAGAAACAGGAGCACATCCAGGTGCAGCTTCACTCATTAATTTACAACTAAATACAAATTATTTTAAAGCCAATCCTTAATGTAAATTATCTCAAACTTACCACATCCAGTGACCACCAATGAATGCACAAGGATGGTACTCCTTGAGCCTATTTTTGTTGGATTGGCAAACCTTTGTCAAAATATCCAACCTAAAAAGTTATATTATATTTATTAAAAACTTGAAGATTATCAAATCAAATCAACTTGCCATTCTTTTTCCTCCACACAATTATTTGCTTGAATATACAAAGCTCGTTCAAATTGGATCACTTGAAACATCTATGTTTTTAAAGTAAAAAAAATTATGAAAATAAATTCTTAAATAAACTAAATCGAATCGTTACATTTTTCATTTTGAAAGATTCTTCTTGCAACTTTTCAACTGCCAATATATTATTAATTCCAATCCGACATAATGGCTCTTCTCCTATAACAGATAATTTTTTATTTAAATTATAAAACTTATTCGATAAAAAAAATTAATAAATGAACCTTTAGCTTTGGCATAGAAAAGTTCCTGAGTAGTCAGGCAAAAATATCGTCGTTTAAAATTCTTAATGCCAAACTTCTTCCTTCCTTGTGCTCGTTTTATCATAGTCCTTTTAAAAAGAAATCTTATCTTAATACAAAAATCTGCAATAACTCTACTTAATACATGTAAATAATATTTAAGTATTTAATATTATTAAACAATAAAATAATTCCTACCTCTGCAAAAATTCCACTCAACTTTAATAAAGGATCAAAGAGAGAAAAAACCATTTTAAATATGGTTTAAACAAACTTTGCAATAGGTAATAATACAACAAAAGGATTTAATTAAAGCAAACGAAAATGCCTTACCCTTCTTTGAGAATAACAGGAACATCACAACGATGATGATTCACCACTGAGCATGAAGAAATAATTTCAAGAAACTGAATAAAATTTCACTCATTAAGTTATTTTCATTATTTTTATTTATTAAGATAATTTTTTATTTCAATTACCTTTCTTATACTCTCGATATATTCCTCTGTAATCAAATCTTTGTACAGTGATATCATGTAATCTTCCTTAAATATTTGCTGAGGCTGTTAAAAACCATAAAATGTAAAATTAATTAAAAAAAAAACTTTATCTTAAAAAAATTCTTACACAACGTGAGCTGACTAAATTTCCTAAACTCTGAACAGTTTTTGAGATCAATGTGAGTGTTCGGCTAGTCTGAGCATCATGAGGTTCGTTGCTCAATTCAAACAGCTTTGGTCCCAGAATCGCAGGAGCGAAAAAACGAAGAAATATAAATCCACTGATAACTGTATAACGAACTTCCTTATTTTCTATATATATATTTTTTCATAATTAATAAAAATTGCAATAATATTCGAAAATTAAACTATTTCAAACTTGCCAGGAAAACATTGTACAGCTAATTCCTTGAGTTCCGAAAACACTTCGCACATAATAGGAGGGCAAGCTAAGGCAGAATTTGTTATTGCTTTTAAAATTCGGGCTACATATTCCCTTAAATTTTGCTAGAAATAAAAAATTTAATTAACACTACAGTAATTAAATTAATAAATAAGATAAAATATTAAATTTACTACCTTATTGACATCGATGTTATCACCTTCTCGAATACGAGTTGGATCAATTTCGCAACATTTTCGTTCACTTAGAATCTAAAAATGAAATCAAATAAAATTAAAAAAAAAAAACAATTATGTAATCAAAGCAGAATAGCATTTAAAACAGTGAAAAATTACCTGATCCAAAGTCCCCTTTAGTGTTTCATGTAAATAATGAAGGCCAACTAATCTCATGAATTCATCCATGCATTTAGAAACGAGTGTATTTCCCCGAAATATAGTATTAATGTCACTAAGTCCAAAGTTTATATGATGAGTACATGATTAATCTCAATTAATAAAAATACTTATTTACGTCACTTTGGAAATTTCCCATTTCGCCAATGCCCTAAGTAAGTAATTTAACTGTCCGTGATGAAGGAATACACGAACAAGTGGTTGAGCCGCATCCACTTTATTGCTTACAATTTCACCTAAAATGTAAGCCACAGATGATGTCACAGGATCAACATTTGGAGAAGAGAGAATTAAATTGCGCAATGGATCATAAAATGAACTGGAAAACACATGGTCTGATGTGTAATGAATTTTCAATCGAAGAGATCCGAGTTGTGATTTTGTAGATTTTGTTTCCCGGGGTTGTAAAAAATACCTTTTAAATAAAATTTTAATTAAAATAAAAAAGAAATAAACCAAGAAAATAAAAAAAAATGAACAAAAAATCTATTATTTTACCATGCATCATGTCCCTGGGAAAGTGTCAGGCCTTGTAGACAAATTTTAACTTCTCCCAAAAAAACGCTTCCAAAAACACCACTTGAGTCATGCCACACTGCAACTTGCAATTCAGCTCGTCCAAGGTCTTCCTCAGTCATATTATAAATATTGCCATCGTTGTAAGTATGTATTTTGTTTGGCAACTAAAGAATAGATTGTTTTTAATCTCGCATTGTTTTATTCATGAGAATTTATTTTTTTTCCTAAAAATACCTCAAAAGAGAACATCTCATCAAATTGTGGACATATTGTTTTCTTACGCACTTTGGTTCTTTTCGTGTCATTTCTACTAAGTGATGACCACAACGTGACAGAAGCGTATGGATCACATGCTCCACTGATGATAGTCAAGTCATTACATTCTACGACCCTAAAGGACAATATAAAATATACATAAAGAAATATAACTTCTTTTTCATTTGGCAAATAATAATAATAATAAAAAAACAATAATTTGCTCACCTAACTGATAATTTAGGAGCGTGAAAACCACTGTTTCCCTTGGCACATTGCTCAAGTCTGATCGCTACATGAACCTTGCCCTAGATTCAAATTAAAAAAAAAAAAAACAATAATAAAAACTGTTAATGATAAATTACTACATAAGTTTTTTTAAATAGCATTAATGCTGCCATAAAAAAGAAATTACAAATTTAGAAAAAAAATTATATAAAATTTATCTAAAATTTGATTTTTCTATATAGACAGGAAGCATTACTTCACAATTTTCACATATAATTAACTCAGGTAAAGTGTAATTATGCAACTTCCGTCTTGAGTAAATGAAAAATGAATTTTAAAAGTGCATAAACCTAAAACTAACGCAGCATTTATTAAAATTAGAACACAAATAATTAAAGGTTTATTTTTACTTCATTTTTTATTTTAAAGAAAAGAAAAGATTTTCCTACTCCACCCTTAAAACTCACTTGGACTTCAGAATCAGCATCGACAGGCACAATTGGAAACCAGTGGTCCTTGCCATGATACTTATGAAGCTCTTCTTTCTTGATAGCAACTTTTCCCAGAACCTTGTCCTGTTTTAACAGACGATCACGATCGTACATATATACTGAGAAATACCGAAATCTTCGTGGAATTTCAAACTGAAATTCTTCACCAAAAAATGGACTAAAAATAAATTCGTTTCATTTAGAAAAATAATTTTCATTTTAAATTACACCTAGGTCTCGCTTTGCATCAGATAAATTCCAAGTCTAGGTGTATTTTATTTTATATTTTTACTACCTCAATGTTTTTTCCGCAGTAGCAGTACGAAAAATCTCTTCTTGATCCAAACTTATGGCACAATATGGATCTCTACTGCCAACTGATCCATGACTACGCGGAGGCAAATTTTTTGCTTCGCCTATAATTTTTTTTAATTCACAATAATTAACTAAACTTTTATAAACATTACAGCAAAACATGGGAAGTAAAGTTTGAGTAATTAAAATAAATTGCGAGAACATAACCCGGAAATATACCCAAACTTAACTTCAAATAATCATTACAAGATCACCACAACCAAATATAAATCAAAAAATAATAAAAAAATTCTTTTAAATAAAACTTTCTCATCAACTAAAATTATTTCATTCTCTAAGTGAACCTTACGATCACTTTTAAATAGCATATAAAAATCAACCGACTTGCCCCATAGTAGTGACCTTGCTAATGAACCTTTTGAATGGAATTAAAAATTTCCTACAGGAAAAGTACTCACGTCTGAAAAACCTTAAAAAATCTTAAAAAAATCTTAAACAAAACAACTACTCAAGTTATTATTATTACCAGACTAAGTATAAAAATCTCATTCGCCTTTATATTTAACCCTTTGTTTACTCTTTTTTTCGTCTCTCCTACTCATTAAAAAGATTACAATTTTATTCCATATTTCCTGCTATATCTTATCTCTAAATAAATAAATAATAATATTATTAATAATTATTTATTTTTTAAAAATATTTAGTAATTACTTAAATTTAAAATTAAGTAAAATTAATTATTAAATATTTTTAAAAATTACACATAACTTTTATATCTTATCAAAAAACATGCTTTTTTAGCTTAAAATTGGTTTTAAATATCCTTTGGGAAAAAATACTATCATTCCCAAATGCCAATATCAACATTTATAATTTAATCAGTAACGAACAACATTTATATATATATATGTATATATAAAATATATATATATATATATAATTGAACAATTTAATAAAATATTTTTTTTTCAATTTTTTTCTTTCTTTCAAATTTTCATTTCCTTCCAAATCCTGATGTTAATAACTGACGAAGACGAGTAAAAGGCTGTTCAAACACACAACTCTTTGTATCACATGTTGAATATAGAAGCATACTGTGATGAAAAAAAAATGTTTGCAATATCAATAATGTGAAAAAAAATGTTAGCATTAATATTAAAACCAACTGTAATAAACTTATTTAGAATTATTTATAATAGAAAAAAAAATTAATTTTATCATCTATTTTATTTCATTAATTTCTTTTCCCATAATAAAAATTTCAGCAATTCAATCTGAGTGAAGATGAAAAAAGTAAACAGAAACTTAATCATAAGAGTTTCACATTTCTTACTATACTAAAACTTCATTCATACCGCAAATTTAATTACTAACCGATCAAACCATTCAAAAAAAAAATATTATAAACTCACAATCCATCACATTTATTGGTGACCCCACCTCGTTCGACGCTAATTGAGTACGAACACACCCACTATTTAATAAGAAATTGATTCATTCATTCAAATTTTTTATTATTTCATATTTTCAAGTTACTGAATAAGTATGAAATAATTTTTTGATTTTAGAAGTTGTGTTTTTTTTTAAATGAAAAAAAAAATTGTCAGCATACAGTCGCGTTTTGACTTTATTCGTTTAAGTTGCAGGATGTGTATTATGAGTTGTTTTTTTATATAAACACTATTGTTGGGGTATTATTAAAGCAGGGAACTAAAGGCAGGATATACTAGGGCAAGAGGAAATTGCCCACCATCACATCACCACCACCTGTATCCTTTACTAAGTACAATTTGACAATTTGTTTATCAAAATTCAAATGATTCCAAAATAAAATGTATTAAAAACTCAGCAACTTATAAGAAATGTCATTACGTTTAAAAATTCCTAAATATATTGATATCTTAGCTAGATTCTTACCAATTTTAACTCTTACGCGTTCCTCCACTCGCACACTGCTCGAATCGGCAGCCATCTTGTTCCATCGTTGTGTGGTTTCGTCGGCTCTTAACGGGTGTCTAGATACAGCTCTATTCATCGTAGCTTAATCACTACTGCGCATGTGTATACTGTCATTCATAATAATAAATTTAAAAACTTGTAATAATATTTACGTTAAATATCAGTTTTTTACATCCATCATTTAAGTAAATACAAAATATATAAAATTTTTAACAATAAGTAAGCTGCCTGTCTCTAGTTCCATAGAACAACAAATAATCACGTGATCTTACGTCATGATATTATTATACGCGGTAGCAGCTGCGAATTTAAGGGAGGGGTCTAAAACTTAAAAATATTTGCCTCTTTTGGTTTAACTCTCACCCATCCTTATTTCCTCTCCTTCATCTACTTTTTGTTTTACCATGTCCGGGTGGGCGAGGCCTTTCTCGTAAGTTGTATACAAATATTATTGTCTATCTTCCTGTGTGTATTCCCATCTGAATAGTTCTTACCTACCTAATTTTAAGAGTAGAATTATATAATAAGTTTAGAACATGTTTAAAAGTGATTTTTTTTGTTTGAAAAAAAATTACGAATGTGCTCGTATTTCTACATCTCGATTCAGTTATGTGATAGAACATGATGAACATGACAATACACTCAGGTATTGTAAGGAAGATACCTCATACTGTTACCATTATTGTATCAAAAATCGAGTTAAGACAGTTAAGAAGCTTCACGTTTAAATAAAATTAAAGCAATTGTTCACAAATGTGATATCGAATCAACTTTCTATTTTTTTAGGAAATGCTTACTGGTCGTGTCTTCAAAAATTTCAAATAGTAATAATTTTCCTGCTACAATTTACCGGCGAAACCTTTTTACGTTAGTTGATGGTAATTAATGACATTAATAACAATAATAATAACAATTAATAAATAATTTTTTATTCTAGTTGTAGACGATTTGCATAAGATAATTGGTAGTCAGAAAGTATGGAGGTAGAAATCCTTTATTTTTAATGAAATATTTCACTTTAAATCGACTTATATTCTTTTAGACCATCAGAATTTGATCGATCTGAATTAGAACAAATTGTACCAAAATCACAAGAGGAATTACCAGCTCAAAAAATGAGTCGTAGTTATGGGGAAGCATTTGTTCCCATAGGTGCTGATGAATTCTTACGACAAAAATACCTTAATCATACTGAGACTGTTCGAATTGGTAGAATAATGGAAGATTTAGATGCTTTTGCAGTATGGTTATGTTATAGACATTTGCATAATCCTAAACAAAAGCCGGGAATGAAATCTCCTTTTTCTATCGTTACTGCTTTGGTTGATAGAATTAGTGAGTTTTTACTAAAAATTTAAATTTGAATTAGTTTTTTATTCTAAATATGGTTATTATAGATTTGACGAACAACGTAGTTGAAGCGGATAAAGATATTAAATTCACTGGTCGTGTATCGTGGACTGGGAAAACATCATTGGAAGCACGCATGAGGTTATCTCAAGTAGGATTACATTAGATCAGAGATGGCGAACCTTTTTATGTGCATGTGCCAAAAATTTACAATAATATGTATCTAATTGCCAACATGAGGGGCAGTGGTGTAACTATAACTAAAAAATGATTTAAAAAGTCTTCAATACGTAATGAAGGCAGTGCGATTAGAGAAAGTTCGGGAATCCTAAGCATTAATTATCTGCTAGTAAATCGTTCACACACCAGTAAAATTTTCGTACGTGCCGTAGGTTCGCCAACCACTGCATTTGATTCTTAAAAATTAATTAAGAGTTTTAATTGAAACGACTATTTTTAAGGAAAATGAAAAGAAAGAATGGCAAGAAGTTGTTCAAGCTAATTTTGTAATGGTTGCTCGTGATCCTTTAAATCGAGGGTAACTTGGGAGAAATGAAAACGAAGAGATTTTTTAAATACATTTTTTGAATGAATTTCAAATTAGATCTGCTTTTGTAAACCCAGTCATACCGGAAACTGAAGAAGAAAAACTGCTTTTCAAAGAAGGAGAACGTAAAGTTAAGTGAACTAAATTGTATTTCACTAAATAATTAAATAATTTTTTTAGTAAATACAAAAGCTCGTAAAGAGCATTTGGGTATTAGTTTGCTCAAGGTTCCGCCATCTGAAGCTGAGAGAGAAGAAATTCACTCATTATTTATTTCGACTTTGTCTAAACAGTAATTTGATAGTTGATTTTAAAAAAAAATTTCAATAAACTATTTTTTATCATTACTAAATTAGCGATAGCAGTTTTGAAGCTCGCATACTCCCTGAAGGATGTGTCTGGATGGAGGATTCTGAAATGACAACCACCATACTTTGTCATCCAGAAGTAAATACACGAGTTTATATTCATTATTTGTTAAGCACTTGCTTATAGTACATGAGAAACATATTTATCAATTTTTTTCCAGCTTAAACAAAGATTAAAATAATAAAATAAGAGAAATTACCACACAAAAAGAGCAATAATAATTAAAAATATACAAATACAGTAGAAATTGCACATTGTCCAGACCAGAATACAATTTCATGTTAACCGATTGATACTGTTTATCGTTTCACCTTATGTTACTTAGTTATATTTTTTGTTTTAATTGATTTATAATTTATGAATTTATTTTAGTTATATTCTCGTGCGAATTTTTCAATTTTAATTACAGTTTCGCAATCGATCTAACAAGATTTTTGGTGGATACATAATGCGTCAAGCTGTAGAATTGGCATATATCACTAGCTTTTATGTTTGGTTAGTATGTTTAGTTTTTTATGTTTTGTTTGAAATTTTGCTTATTTTATAAGTTTATAATAGAATTTTAACACAATAAGTTTTATTTTAAAAGGAAAAAATATCTTTCACCATATCTTATTACCTTATAACGGTTAACAAAATTTCTTAATAATTTTTTCATTAACTTGCTCTTGATTTCTTCCAGTTGCGAAATTTCTACAACAAAATTTACGGGGGCCTTTTAATGAGACTAGCCTTTGAGTTAGCTTGGTGCTGTGCTTTTAGACATAGGTTAGTGACTTCACTGCAAATTTAATGTAATGGATGTGATTAATTTACTAATTGATATGTCAAAAATTATTATAGAATAATTTTCAAATTAACATGTAAAACATGGGCCTGGGGCTAGATTAACTAAACAACTGATAGGGAACGATGCCTATGAATAACGACTGGTTTTAATCGTGAATTAACGAGGACACCTGATCAACACACGAGAATTGTTTAGCGAATCTGGCTCCAGAATAATTTTCACGTACATAGTAAATTAACTAATGCAATTTTCTGGGTTTCATTGAAAGATATTTTTTCAAATTGAAAATAATTTTAAAGTATTTATAAATAACAATAAGTAATTCTTATGACATTACACATTTTTACTTGTACGTGGAAATATCCTCGACTTTAAAAATGAATTATTATTATGAGTTTGTATATTATTTTCTGTCTTAGCCGTACAAGTACACGTGTCCAGTATGTAGATGATATATTGTTTCGGAGACCTGTGGAAATTGGTGATGTGATGTTTTTCAGCAGCAAGGTCAGTATAAACTATTATCATATGGATTTTTTTTGTTTTAATTTTTTATTTCCAGGTTGTGTTTGCAATGAAACAATTTTTACAAGTTCGTGTTGTGGCTGATGTTCTTAATCCAAAGTCAAATGAACGATATACTACAAACGTATTTCAGTTTACATTTGCTGTACCGGAAGGCAGCGAGAACATAAAAAATGTGATGCCAAGAACATACAGTGGTAATATAAGATTATTAATTATTAATAAAAAATTCAAATTCAAATTTAAATTTAAATTCATATTCAGATGCGATGTTACACTTGGACGGCAAACGCCATTTTGCAGAAGCTATGAAGCATAGGTATTAAAAATACCTTTAAGATACTGTATTTTGAAGCATGTTAGAATAATAAAAATTAATAATTTTTTTTATTATAATAATTAGAAAAGCAACAACTGAAACAAATATTGCTTGAAATTATAGTGTTCCTCCCCTGTATAATTCAATTCAAAATTAACAAATTTGTATACTAAAAAACAAAACAAAATTATTATGTAATGTTTTTTGCTCTAAACAAAAATAAACTTTTGCACTGTGTTCATTAATCATTGACTTTGATTGTGTTGTAAAGATTTCAAGTACTTTGTTTACATCATGATATTGGTTTTTAATGATACTAAAGTTCTCTATTTGCCTGAAAGATGGCGTTGCTAGCAATTTCATGTGTAGCAAAATGTTCAACTCGATAAATGCTCATTCATTCACGCAGTTCATCTAAGCAGTGAACAACATGAGGTAATAAGCCAAGTTTTATCACAAAACGCCTCTAAATAACTATTTTTATCAACGTACAGATGATTATGTAACAATACCAAATGGTAAACAGCATTATAAAAACAAACATAAGGTAAGTCAACGCAAAAGGTTACTACTTAATTATACGGAAGAGTATAGGGATTCAGAAATAATATACTGTGTACTTTTTAATTAGCATTGCAGCTGATGATATTGGGCCGGAAAGTGAAGGTAATGACCGATATATCGCTGCAATCGATGTGGGCACGTCATCCATTCGTTGCTTCATATTTGACCAACAAGCGAAAATTAAAGGTTCATCAAGGAGGAAGGTAATCTAATCTGCCATGTAACTGATATAAAAATTTATGCGATTATTTTTTTACTTCTTCGTTTAAGGTTGAGCTGATATATCCAAAACCAGGATGGGTGGAGATCGACCCGGAAAAGTTGTGGCAATCATGTGTAGAAGTATTGAAAGAATCAATGCAGAGTATATAATTAATTTATTGATACAATAAAATTTCGCAGAATTGATTGAAATCTTGTTTATCAGCAGGTGCATGTTTAAATCCGCAACAAATAAGTTGTATTGGTATTTCAACACAAAGGGCAACATTTTTAAATTGGAATAAGTATATAAATTCTATATATATTTTTTGTCTTAAAAAATCTAAATACATATTTTTTTAAAGAAAAACCGGGAAACCATTTCATAATTTCATTACATGGCAGGATTTGCGTGCAGAAAGTTTAGTCAAATCATGGAACAATTCACGGACAATGAAAGTATGTATATATATGGGCAAAATAACTATCGTTTTCACACCTTAGTTTTTAAGAAAAATGGCAATGATTTCAACCATAATGTGAGCAAAAAGAACTGATTTCACGAATGTTTTTGTTTATCAAAATTAAGACTTATGGGAAAAATTTGATGGTAGAATAAAGTGAAAAAAAATGTCTCTGAAAACTCCTCTCAAAAATAGTCACCTTATGGTAGAAATAAGTTCTACTCTTCCCCCCCAAAAACCATCTTTTACTTTTTAAATAATAAACTAAATTAATTTTATTATTAGTTACTGCGGACTGGTGCAAAAGTGATGCATTTTCTTACTGGGAAGAAACGATTTTTAGCTGCCAGTGTTCTAACATTCAATACTAGACAAGTAAGAGATATGTTTGTAATTTTTCAGTTGATAAAATGCATTTGCCATACAAAATAATGAATTACAAAAAATATACATAAATTTCGATTACAAAACTTAGAAGTTGCATTAAAAAAAAATATTCGATTACTTAAACTGATATGTTTTTAATGCATCTTCTATTGATTTTTTTTAAATATTTTTAGATATTTACATTTATAAAATGTGTATCAGATTTTTCGTAATGATAACAGCAAAAAGTTAGCTAATGCTGTAATGTATATGCCAAAGATGATTAAAATTCAGCAAATCAGAGAAAATATGAAAGAAATTGTAACAATTGGCTATTTTGAATACAAATCTATCATTTGAAAACTGCATTCTTATGGAAATTGCATAGTTAAAAAACTATACATTATTAACCATACATTTTTTAATATTAATTTTTTTTTTAAATTATAAACTAGGTTGTAATTCGTCTGTTATGGGTACTGGAAAACATACCAGGTCTTCGTGAAAGCATTAGCAGAAATGAAGTAGCTTTTGGAATGATTGAAACATGGTTGCTATGGAAATTAACAGGAGGTCAAGTCCATGCCTCAGATTATTCTAATATTAGTGCAACCGCAATGTATGACCCCTTTCAATTACAATGGGGAGAATGGATTTTGAATTTTCTTAAAATTCCTACGTCAATTCTCCCAGAAGTTAAAGATACAAGGTAACAAACAATAGAGCTAAAAAAAACTCGCTACTAAGCAACAGACTTACAAACATAAATTTGGTTTATTTTTAAGTTAGGAACTTTAGATACTGCAAGTTAGTTTTCAGTTTGCAAAAATCTTCTGATATTATCACTAAATAACGAATAAATTTACAAGTAAAAACTTGGTTAACCAACTTGTATGTTTGTAATTTGATGCAAAGTTTTCTCTAAATCTAATTTCAACATTTAATTCTAAAATAATCAAAATTTATATTCCAGTGGTGTATTTGGATATTGTGAAGCAACTATTTTAGGTACACGAATACCCATAACAGCTTTGGTTAGTAAAAGTGTACATTTTTAGAAATTAACATGACATATTTATATCTGAATTACTTTTAGGTTGCAGATCAACAAGCAGCCATGTTTGGTGAATGTTGTTTTCAATTGGGAGATGTAAAATGTACATTAGGCTCAGGCTCATTTTTAGATATTAACACAGGCTCAAAACCACATGCATCATTAAATGGTAAATTATCTTTGCACTTTACCTTTCATCGCCCTAAAAATGAGTTCTTTCTAAAGGTGTATATCCATTAATTGGATGGAAATACGGCTCAGAAATTACTTACATTGCAGAAGGGTCATCAAATGATACCGGTACTGCTCTTAATTGGTTAGGAAGTGTAGGTAAGTAATAAATTAACCTATTTAAACTAACATGTGTATTTTTTGATTGAATAATTGTTAATTTTAAACAGGTCTTTTAGATGATGTTACTCAATCGAGTGATATTGCGTGGTCAATTGATGATAATGGTGGAGTTTATTTCATTCCTGCATTTTCTGGTCTACAAGTAAATTAAAATAATATAATCGATTTAAAAAATTAGTAACAATTTATTTCAGGCACCGATAAATGATAATTCAGCATGCGCTGGATTTCTTGGTATTTCGCCTTCAACTCAGAGATCCCACTTAGTTCGAGCGGTTCTTGAATCACTAGTTTATCGCGTTAAACAACTGTTTGATGTCACAGAAGCAGAAACAAATTTTGTACTTCGTGATTTACGGTAAGCCTTTTCATACTACATGCATTTAATTTCTCTATTCACTATCACTGACCTTAATTACTATTTGAAACAGTGTGGATGGAGGTGTATCAAATTGCGACTTTATCCTGCAGTTATTAGCAGATGTGACCCAACAAAAAGTGCATCGTCCTCAAAACCCAGAAACCACAATTATGGGAACTGCTTTTTTAGCAGGATTAGGCATAGGTAATTAAATTTTTCCTTTTGAATTATTTTTTGAAATTGACTTTAAAAATTGATTTTTTTTATTCAATTCAGGTATTTGGAGTAAAAAGGAAGATTTTATAAAGTTTCGTACATTAAGTACTGTATTTCATCCGTCTAAAACGGATTTATCCCGTTATCAAGACTGGGAACGTGCTGTGCAACGTTGCATCCGATGGTATTAATCACTCTACTCAATTACCAGACCACTTCATGTATAAAAAATAATAATTTCTCGATGATGGGAGTAGTGATCGATTTACTCTTGCTATAACACTTTCTTAAACACTGCCTGTATATAATTATGCAATTCTTTTTAAAAAAAAAAAAGTGCAATGTTTTGAGAATATATTTTGTATGAATTTCTTATTAAATAAAATAAATGACGTGGTTTAATTAAATGTATTGTTGTGTAGTTTTGGTGACGGGTAAAACGTTTGATTTATTTTAAATAATTTCATAAGAAATTTATTTGTGGAATAATGTACATTTTTATGAACAGCGTTTTCTCTGGTATATTTTTTTCGATTTTTTTTAAAAAACAATTTTTTTAAACCATCACAATGTTTACCCAATTAATAATACCATTCAAAATATATACAAATAGTAGCTCTTTGAATAGTCCCCTTATTCCACTTTTTTTTTCTTTAAAGGCATTTCTTGGACTTTGTAGTTTATCAACCAAACCTGATGCTTTGAATTATTTGAAAAATAGCTGAAATTAAAAACATATGTTAGAAATATCATCAATCAATATTGTAGTTTTATTTCACCTGATCCACAAACAACAAAAAGAAATAATGCCAACATCCATGGTCCAACAGGATATTTTTCATCCAGTGGCTTCTGAAAATGTGAAATATTTCAATTACTATCAAGTATTTGTAAACGTGGTAACCCCAAAGTCCATTTCGCAATATCCAACTACCGCAATCATCAAAACGAGTTAATATTTTTTTTGTAAACGCACGTTATTTCTTGCTTTATAGTAAATGTCTAATATTTATTCAAATTTAAGTCAAAAATGTTTGTTTAAAGTAAATAGTGATGGAATTTTCCCATTAGTTTTTTTTTTGACGCAGTAACTGCATGAAAAGTTTTTACTTGTTTAATAAAATAAAATTAATATAATAATAATACCAATTGATTAAATACTATTCTAAATAGTCATATAGCTAAACCAAGTGACATTTCAGTGGAAAATTAAGTGAAAATTAGTTAACATATGTAATTGAATGAAAAGCCAACTGTTTGACGCGGGCTCAATAAACTTACTGTTGTTTTCGGCACATTTCCTCTCAAAGTCACATTTTTGCTCGCTTTTTCGTTCGCAATCCTCATTCTTTGCTTGGCTGCCATTTTTGATAATTATTTCGGCGAGGAAAAGAAAACTTTTTGTCAAGTAGCCACGCTGACAGGATTTTTAGACCAAGCTTATCGGGTAGAAAGGCCGATTTTTCGTTCCACGAGCCGTTATATGAGCGCGGGCAAAAAGTAGTTCCTTAGAACTAACAATTTAATTACAAAACTATGTCTCACGTATCATCTTTAATTGTTGAAATGCAACAAACATGTTAATGCAAAGTTTAAAAATGAATTCTTCAAAAATGAAATTCGATAGATTTTTATCACTCTTTTTCCATAAATGACACGCCAGCAGAACTAAAGTCGAGCGCTCGAATACCTATCGAGCCGGCGATTTAAAGTTAACGTCATCACGGATGTTTGTGAACAAGAAACAAAAGGCAATCGACGACTGAAACTGCACAAATCCGTGCAAAAATCTGAGAAAATGGAATTAGTTTTACCCATCATTGCAGGTTGATTACAAATAAAATTTTCGAAAAGAAAATTTGTTTTCCTCGTTTTCCTTATTTTTATCTCATTTTATTCAATTTGAGGCTTAATATATTATGAAAAATATTAAATTTATATTTATGTTTCTCTTTTACACGTGTTTTTTTTTTTAGTTCGGAGTTCATCTGGAGTTGAGCTGAATGCCTGTTCGCCAACAAACCATGAAAAATTACCTGGTTTTAAGAAGTAAATGATAAACGTTGGATTTCGAATTCATTTAATTTTTTTTTTCTGCTTAGAGACAGCAGCCGCACGTGCCGCGCTATGGCGATGAGTGCAAATGGAAAATATTTTGCGTGGACAAATAATCAAACGTAAAATTACTTTGTTGATTAAAAAAAACAACTGCATTAGCCTTAATTTTTTGGTGATTCTTAATTTTTTTAAAATGATTTTTAGGGTTAATGTTATTTCAATGGCAACTTTTGCATCTGTTATGCAGATAGAGAGACCTAAAACAAATTGTTTGCAATTTTCTCCATTGGGCAATATATTGGCAACTTGGGAAATTTATTCAGGTATTAAAATTTTTTTTCAACGAGTCCAACACTTAATTATTAATTGATTTTATTCAGCAAAGGATAATTTTCAAGAAAGTGCCAATCTTCACCTATGGGAAGTTCAATCTGGAAATTGCATTCGCAGTTTTATTCAGAAAAAACAAACCGATTGGTAATTTCTGCATTATTTATTTACAATTACAAAATGAAAAAATAGAAGTAAAAAGGTTTAAATTTAATCACGAATTGTTTCAGGTGTCCTCAATGGAGTGATGATGAGTCGATTTGCGCACGAAATGTCAACAATGAAGTTCAATTTTACGAAAACAACAATTTTAGTAAAATAATCTTTTATTTTCGTATAAAATTTTAAATAATTACGATTAATGATTTTTTTTTAGGTTCTATCATTACTAAAATCCATCTGCAGAAAGTCGCAAACTTTTCTTTGGCTCATGGTCCATTGCCTTTTCATGTTGCCTGTTATGTACCTGGCACATCTGTAAGAAATATTGCATGCTTTTTTTTATCAATTTTTTTTTCAAAAAATAATTTTTAGGGTCAGCCTTCTTCTGTACGTTTGTACCAATATCCAAATTTCGAAGGAAACAATTCGGTTATTGCTTCAAAAAGCTTCTTTCGTGCGGACAGAGTTGATTTAAAATGGAATAAAAAAGGTAAATTTTTATTTTTTAAAATTATTTAGGAAAATATTATTGAAATATTAAAATTATAAATTTAGGAGTAGGTGTCTTGATCCACACCAGTACGGATGTAGATAAAACAGGTGCCTCTTATTATGGAGAACAGAAACTACATTTGATACTCACTAACGGAGACGGCAGTGCTGTACAGCTAGGTAAATTACAAAAAATATTCATTACTAAAAATTTCTAAAAATAAAAATAAAAATTATTTTAGGAAAACCGGGTCCTGTTTACACTGCAGAGTGGAATCCAACTTTACCTGAATTCTGTGTGGTTTATGGATGTATCCTTTATATTTTTCAAATTCATTTTTCAAATTTATTTTTAAAATTACACATATTTACTTAACTTTATTCTAGTTATGCCTGCCAAGGCAGCTATTTTCAATTTGAAATGTGAACCCTTGTTTGATTTTGGAACTGGTTCTCGCAATTTGATTTATTTTAATAGTTTTGGAAATAATATCCTTTTGTGTGAACTAATTAATTATTATTTAACAGTTGGATAACACATAAATACCTTAGCTAAATCTACTTCTTATCCTTGCTGGATTTGGCAGTCTTCGTGGCAATGTTGAACTCTGGGATTTGAAACGACGACGACTAATAACTCAGTTGAAAGCTAGTGATTCTACATACTTGGAATGGTTCTCGGATGGAGAACATTTTCTCACAGCTACAACCTCACCTCGATTACGTGTCGGAAATGGGTAAGTTGATTTTATATAGATGCACTACCGTATTTTCACGCATATATCCCGCGGGGCCGTGGCAGATCTCAGATGTCGCCCCCTCTTGGTGGCACCGAATATGCGTGATAATGTGGTAATAGAAACTCATCGAATATTGAAATTTAAACAGTTACAAGTTGTGGCATTACACTGGGAAGATGTACTTGGAAAAGAAATGGGCTGAAAATGAAGAACTTTTAGAAGTTTTGTGGCAACCGCATCCAGTTGACACTTATCACCAGAAACAGCTCAATTATTCTTTAACTAACACACAACAAACTGAACGTACGTTTTTATTTCTTGTTTATTTTATAGATCGTATAGTCGTAAATTGTAAAATTGATTATTCAAATAGCTGTCCAACAAGTGTACAGACCTCCAGCTGCTCGTGGTCGTCCATCAACTATCAAAATGCATGAAAATGAACTTCCCTCTAACGTGAAAGGACATGATGGTAATTTGACGTAATTTTAAGGTTTATTTTAATACTGATCTCTTTTTTCAGCCATGTCGAAGTCAGCGTTGAAGAATAAGAAGAAGCGAGATGCCAAAAAGGCAAAGAAAGATTTAGAATCCGTTGGGGAAGTGGAAATGAAAAGTTCTGACGGATCCACGCATGAATCTTTGCCTTTACCGAAAACTGGAGTGGTTCAAGATCCGGAATTAACCAAAAAAATTCGAAACCTTCAAAAGGTAAATTTAAAAAAATGTAATAAATATTTTATTTAATCTATAACAAGTTAAATTTATTTTACATTTGTAGAAATTGGATCAAATTAAAAAGCTGAAGGATCAACAAAAGTTTGGCAAAGTTCTTGAACTGAATCAACTTGAAAAAATTAAGAAAGAGGATGAACTTCTTTCGGAAATGAAAGCTTTGCAGTTACATTAGACTGTAATAAAAATAAAATATAGTTTTATAGTGTTTGTTTTCTTTTAATTACATTAGCTTACATCATGTACTATCCTGAAAATGAGCTTTTAAAGTTCCGAATCCGAAAAATGTGTCTGGCTTTGATAGTCCATGAATCAATAAATCGACTATTTGTGACATGTCTACTAAGATATCAATATATCAAATAAGCCTGATAGCATTTACTGAACTTATCCTGCAGCCCAAATTGTGAAAATCCAAAACTTGATTCTTGTTTACATGCATTCTAGCACATTATTCACTTCTAGAAAATACACATTTCTACCTGGCTACATAAATGAGCCTAATGTTACTGTGTATTTTGGATGGCTTGTAATCTTAGTGAATAATGTGCTTTATTTTTAAATTTTCTTATAAAATAGTATTTTTAATGTTAACACAAGATAAACCTTAATGTAATAATATGTATTCAGAAAAAAAGAAATCAGTTTATTAGGTTAAAATTTCTAAAGTTAGTTTATTACATTTTTAAGGCACATTTTTTTGGACTATAAAAAAACTATACTAGCATTTATACGTAAACATGTGAAAGTTTTCAACTTAGAAAATATAAAGCAAAATATCACTAGCATAAGAAAACGGAAGACGTAAACAATATACAAATTAAAAATGGACATCATCTACGTAGAACACTTTTTATTTGTTTTCCATCTAATGGCGGAACCCTTAACTTAGTTATCCGCACCTGCCTCAAAGCTCGTGTTGTAGTATCTGAACGAAACTTTTTCGAACTGTCCGGACTGCTGTCACAACACGCACATCGCTTGGAACCATGGCTAGAATTCCTAGCTCTCATTCTTCCTGTTTTACTTCGGGAATTATCATCAGTTTCTTCATTTTCACTTTTTACAAGAGGCATTAACATCTGATAATTACTATTTACTTCTTCAGGTTCCTTTTTGATGTATGAAAACCGTTCTAAGATAGTTCGTGGACTATTTGTGGTTTGCAAGCTGCTGCATATGTTAAACCCATTATTAACAGTCTCCTCAACATATCCAGTGTTAAAATCAGATTTAATTTCTGTATTACTGGAATTGTCATTAGCTAAACACGCACTTTCACTCATTTCGGGATCACTAAATAAATTAAACTCCCTTTCAAAATCACTGTTTACAATATCTGATAACATGGGCTGATAATCACTCATACAAGCGCGAAAATCGCAATTGTTTTCATCACTAAAATATTTTTCTAAAGATTCCTCAACTCTTTCGTCATTCATAAACGGAATATTTACATTAGCTGCATCATCATCAGCCACGATTGGTGACGGTAATGGATGCGGCAATGGTGTAGGTTCTTTGGGTTTCTTTTTACTACACTTGCGGGGAGACGTTTTAACATCATTTTGGTGATGAACAGATTTTAAATGTCGGTTTACATTATACCCATTTGAAAACTCTTTTCCACACTCGGGACATATTGCTTTCACAGCAGGTGTTTTCCGAGGTAACTTCTTTTTTGGAGATTCATCTGATGCTGGAGTTTTATCTTGTTTAGCACTCTGAAAAATGTGTGTACATTTTAATTAATAAGTGTTTATGAGCATTATTAAATACGAGCAGAATCATTAAGGCTGCACTCGATTCAATTTTAAAGTTACGAAATTATTACCCGATTTTCTAAAAGGTTAGTTTAGATGAAGCAAATTGGATTCGAATCTGGTGATATTATGGTGACCAATTTTACACGTTTTTAATTGATACTGATTGTTCTCGTGAGAGAAACAAAAATCGATCCCAGTGCAACATTAAGAATGATATATCTTAATTTCTAAATACCAACCGGTGACTTTCTCTTTGGCGATTTCTTTTTGGTATTTTTACTCGCTAAAGGCTGTTCTAACAATGTGTTAGAAATCTACAAAAAAATAATTAATTAATTAAAATTATTTAAATGATAATAAATATCAACAATGATGATTTTACCTGCATGCCACAATGTATATCTACCATCGTATCATTAATCGGTGTTGCTAAAACATCATTAACAAACGGTTGTAGATTTACAGATGACGGCGAATTACACAACGCACTTAAATCCTCGTTCACCAATATATTCTCAGCATTAACTGTTAAGTTTTGTTTATGCACCTGATCCACAACTTGCTGCAAACAAACCGGTTCAACCAATTCAGTCTTAACACTCGCAACTGCTGGAGCTATTATCATCGGATTAGTCTTTGTCATCGCCTTTTCCTTATACTCATCTAAAATCTTCATTATTTTCTCATCTTCAGCAGTTTTCGGAACATTAGGCCTATCCAAACCCTTCACCAATTTTTGATTCTCAGGTCTGTTAATTTTAAAAGTTTTCAGATTACTAATCGTTGTTAAAGAGTAATTAGGGTTTATCATCGCTGTGCAATCAACATTCGTTGTAACAATTCTTGAAAATTTCTGCATCGATTTCAAGCTACTTAATTCAACTTTCTTCACCTGATTTAAATTACTAATTGAACTAACAGTTGTCACAGGTACTGTCTGATTTACAACAGAAGAAACCTGCGTTGTAATGACAGCTTTAAGATGCGTCTTAGTTAATACCTTCTTCTGATGCCCCTTCTCGGGCGATCCTTTCAAAAGTCTATATTCCATTCCGCCGTGTTGATTCCGCACACTTGTCCATTTAGGACCAGTTTTCTTCCTGGATGGAAACAACTTCCCTTTACGATTAATCTTAGCTTCGGGTTCAATCAACAACCCGAGAGTTTCTGAAGTTGCTTGAACCCCTGCTGGAAGAACAACACTATTTACCGTTACCAGTTGCTGTGCTGTCTTGTTCTGCGTAACACTTAACACACCCGCTTGTGTATGTACCATTTTCTGGGGAACCATCATAACTTGAGAATTAGCCAACGGTTTGAGATTAAGTTGACCGGTTGCCTGATTCGGCTGTTTTTCACCCATAACTAACAACTTAATAGCAGTCTCCAAATTCGTTGATGCAGTAGCACCAGAATTGGAATACAACGTTGCCGTTTCGCTTTTCAACATTTTATTCCTCAAATCATCTTCATTTGTTGCTGCTGTTTCTCGTTGAGTCACTACATTGAGATCAGGTGCAACAACTGGTTTTGCGATCTGCAGTTCAACAGGTGGACTGGTAACTTGACTACTCTTTTTCGACTCTGCAGTTGAATTTTGCATTTCCACTTGCTCTGCAGCTGAATTGCCATTTTTGTTGTCAGTTACCGGACCATCGACTTCTTCGTCATCATCTTCGTACAGATCAAGAAGCGCTTCTGATAAGGGAATCGTGTCTTCTGCAGAATTTGATAAAGGATCGTCATTAATAACATTTTTCACCTTCAGGGATGAATTTGTTGTGTTAAGAACACCAACATCTTGAGCTTTTGTTGACACACTCGAATTGGTCGCTTTAGTAAACTCTGCACCACTTTGGGGACTCGATTGAAGAGTAACAACAGGTGCAACAAGACTCGGTTGTGAAACGATCCGAATTGTCTCGGTTTTTGTGCCGCTAGTTGACGCATTCGAATTAACAACAGCACAACGAGCATTCAAGAGAACATAACCGCCGGTGTTCGGAGTCGGACGTGCAACAGGTGTGGTGTTTTTAGAAAACGCAACATTGTTATCGACAAGTTTCACGTGAAAAGTTGCACTGGGTATACCACCCAACACTTTTTGCGAGGTAACTTTCTTCTGATCTCCCTGTACCGGAATGACAACAGAACTAGCAATCATTGGACTCGAGTATACCTGAACGGGTTTGCTTACAGTTTTCGGCGTCGATTGTGTTAAAGTCATAAAATTCAACTGATTTTCAGCTGTTGATTGTAACTGCATAGGTGACATAATTTGCATTACTGGTAACTGAATTGATGTACCCACCGTCTTGGGTAATGATGAGCCATCTTTCTTATTTTTCGAACTCTTCTTCGCTCCTTTTTTCGAACTTTTCTCGTTTTTCAGCATTTCCGAATTAATTCCATTCGGTGATTTCGTCTTATCTTTACTCCCAATAGTAACAGCAACTTGATTGCTACTGATCCATACTTTTTCGCTGTTTATTAGCAATTTATTGGCATCGGCCATGTCAGAGTGAGAAATGACAACTTTCGGATTCATCTGATCCATAGTTAAACCGGCTTTTACCAAAGCAGTGTGCGCTTGAAGAGGTGTTTTTGCGATCAAGTTTTCAGTCTGTACTGTTGGTAGTTGAATAATCGACGTGCTGCATTTCTGTACAGTAGGCTTCACAGGCTCGCTAGTTGTTATGGGTAATTTCAATGAATTATCACACTGTACTTGAAATGCTGGGACAAGACTTTGCGCTTTCACTAATAAACTGGGCGTTGCAGTGACCGTTTTTGCAACAACTTTCGGATTCATTTCGATTGATTGTGCGCGCAATGGTTGGATCAGTTTCGATGATGCTTGGGTGACAGTTTTCACGTCTACGTTTTGAATACTTGCTTGCTTCTCTTTCGTAATATTAGTTTTTGAACAACTTACTGGTATTGCATTAAAATATGGCACAGATTTAAATGAAACTAGTGATTGAGATGAATTGAATTCTCTCTTCCTTAATTCCTCCAGTAAAACGGGTTCGCCTTTTGCTTTTAAGTCAGTTACTCTCACTAGCTTAATTAAATTTGTGCGTGTTAATGCCTCTTTTAAGAAACTTGTTTCCTTCGTTGGTCTGTCTAAATAAAACATCGGATTCGCCTCTGATACAGCGATTTTATACGGTTCGGTTGAAGTGCTTTCCATTTGTTTATCTTGCTCTATCTTCACTGCATTTGCAGCACATGAATTATCGTTAGTTGGGACTACGTTGCAATTCTTTTTAATATCGCAAGATTTTCCAGTTTTTATCACAAATTTTGGTTCAGTGAATTCAGGTTTCTGCTCTTTTGCTAACGATGCCAGCATAACTTTCATTGCCGATTTCGTCTCGAGGTAAATCTCACAACGTTCTTTTAGCTCTGTCCATTTTAACTCCCAACTCAGCGTTTTGTTTCGTGGTTCATCTAGAACTATTGTCAAGTCTTCTAGTATACTCTCGGATAAATCATTATTTTCTTTTTCAAATATATAATGAGATACATTCCATGGCTCTATTTCATTTTCTGTTATCTTGTCTAGTACGTCTATCAATAACTTTTTCACCTCTTCATTCTCGGCACATGTTTTTGATTGACGACATGCTCCTTGGATAATGCAATGACAGAATCCTGAACATGGCACAAATTTCTGATCGGTAAATGGCTTTAAATTATCAACAACTGCGAATCTTTCGAGTTGTTTCATGCGATCTATAGTGGGATTAATAGAAAATGCTGATAAGAAACACTCACGTGCCAGCAATGAGTGGTCACCTAAATAAGCAACAAATAAAAATTAATTAATAAAATTTTAAATTCAATTATAACAAAAAATAAATAAAATGTAAATAAATTACCAAGAATCTCGGCTAATTTGCACAATACATCAGCAAAATGAGTTTCAAGTTCATTAACATTATCAGTTTGTTCCCTCCGAGCATTTTCTAAGAAATTCAAGTCAACCGTCAGCCCTTTAATGTATAACTCAACATAAAGCCGTAAAAGCTTGCTTCCAAACTAAAGAAAAAAAAATTAAAAAATAAGTTAAATGATTATTATAAAATTAGAATACAATATTACAATTACCTGAGTAAACAATAAATCTACCATCAAGTAATAATGTGCACTTGTTGTAAATATAGAAGCCAGCATCATAACTTGCTCCCACAATAACTGTGAATTTATATTAAGTTTATACTGGACATTAATCCACATTTGCATTAAATTCTATGAGAAAAAAAATCATGTAATTAATTTCCAATTTTTATAAATTAACTTTAATTTGAAAGAAAAATTATACCTTGGTATATGAATAAGTTGATTGTGAAAATATATCCCTGACTAGGAAAATCTGAATAAGACATGAAGCAAATGCTAATTCATCATTTTCAGAAGATATTAGAACTCGATTAACAAAGTCAATTCCTTTCTTAGATGTATATGAAGACAACTGCGCAGAATACAAAGAAATTAATATTACAATTACAAAAAAAATAATTGATACACAATGTCCTCTCGATTATCTTGCTAATAGACAATTGAAAAACTGGATAATCCGAATTTTTATATTTTATTTGTTTTTTATCCATATCTTAGTTTCATTTCTGTATGAAATTTATGAATTACATGATTTTAAAATTAAAAAAATCTGTACCAGAATAATCGAGAGCAATACTGTGCATTTACTCACTTCATTTGTTAATCTATCAATAAAACCCAACTGAAATAAAAGTCTGTAATACATATCATGTAACCGTTCTTCATTTTTTAAACAACTGTAGTTTAAACAACGGGTACATAATTTCAATGCTAAATCTTCGCATCCATTTTGTATCAAAGTTTGCAAGTGAAGCCATAACACTTCTGAGTTCATTGACTGGCAAAATGCTTTTTGAGTTTCTATTTAAATAAAACAAAATCAATTCATATTAAAATCGCTTTGATAAACAATAAAAATATACATTTCTACATACCTATATTAGAAAAATCACTGGTTTGGCTATTTAAGATCATTTTTAATGCAGTATTATGCCACGGATCAGTCATTGATAAATCAACTAATGCAGAAATAAGTTCAGAATTCTTTGAACATGACTTAAAATTGTCCAAACATTTCTTCAAAACTAAAGTTAATCGATATTTCAAATCACGTTTTAATTTTGTCCATGTCATTTGCAGAATTAAATTGCCAGTTTCTCTGCAAATTAAATAAATTAACATAAAAAAATGTAAAAATAATAAAGGTTTTATTCAACTTACTTGAATAAATTGATAAATTTAAGATTTACATTTTCTTCGTTAGAGTTTGTAAGTGAATCCCATGACTCGATTAATGTATCAAGTGAAGCTTCATGTTGATTTTGCTCATTCTCAACCTGAAAAATAGAAAATTTAATTTATACAGGTTGTTTTTATTTGTTTAATGGATATAGATGCAAAAGTTGAAACTTTTGACTGTAGGGCGATTATTGTCGAAGAGAAAGTTGCTCGTTACACAAACCTAAATTTCAATGTTCGCCCTATACATCATGAATAGTTATTTAAACTCATGTTTACAAATTAAATTACTTTAAAAAAACTTACTCGAATTACCGGTATGTAAGAGTAATGTTTGGGATTGAGATAAATAGTATACGAGATGGAGAAAATAAAAAATTTAATTAAATAATTTTTAAGTTTCATTTTTATTTTTATTTTTATTTAATCTGTGATTCGTCGAATTCCTCATTCTCACCTCATTTTAAAAGAAAATTATATAGTTTTAACATAAATAAATTTCTATGGTTAAATATTAATTATTATTAAACTAATTAAACTATTTAGTATATATGTATATTAAATTTAACTAAATATAAATTTTATGCATATTTTATACATTTAATTTTTTTTCTTACAATAATGGCCCTTTCCTTAAACATCGCAATAACAATGTTTATTCTAAAATAGAAATCTAAAAATTATTTTGCTATTTTAATAATTTCCATTAACTTATTTTATTCAACCTATAAACGACTAAGCTATTTTTTTTTTATTCTTAATGACCGTTAATCTCATAATTTGTTGCCTATACAGATTTGCACCATACTCGTATCTGTCACATTTAACATCTCAATATCTGATTAGACATAAATAAATTCTTATTCAAATACGTATTCACAGAATATTAAGTTAGAAGCAACGCAAAAGATTGATAAATGAGATTTGGTATTTTGGCATTTGCAAGTCGTGACAAAATCTAAGCGCTTCTAAAATGCAAACAGTACTTCGATGCAAAAAATAATTTTCATAATTTCCAACTAACTGTATTCAATATTTAACTAAACTAAAATATTGTAGTTTCTCTCAATTTATGGAATTGTGCAATTATTTATTTAAAAGTGCAATTAAATGACAACAAAACTTATTTCCTTACCATGAACACAAACCGATGATCGGCCATGTTTACATTCGGCTCTGTCACATCACGTAGGACGCGTGTTCTGATTGGTCCAAATGAAGAAGACAATCTAAAGAGAACGATTTACACCTAATTAAATATATTCATTTTTCAAAACTGAATCGTGTTGGTTAAACACAATCAATAATTTGTTTTGCATTACGAATAAATTTATCTACTAATAATAAAGATAATAAAAGTAGTTAACTACAAGCATTGTGTGTTGATGCAACATATTTGAGTGTGGACGCCATCTTTATTCCTGAAGATCACGTTACTTCTTGACACAAGTATTGCACATATTTAGCGATAATCCTGTTGGAAATAAAAATTATTAACAATACAGTATATTCAATAATTTTACTTACTACATTCTCCCTAAGAATTACTACAAAACATGCCAACTTAACAATACTATCTGTTGGCATAATTATAAAACTTTTCTCTTGGTGTATAATAAGTATGAGGTAATTTGAACAAGAACAATTTTTGGGGTTAAAACAGACTCAAAGTGGTGGAAGAACAAATTTTAGCTTTCTACTGCAGTGCTGGATAACTTAAGTCAATCGTTCAGGACATTTCAATTTAATGAATATTTTGCATTATCAGACATCCTTTCCACTAGTCCACCTAATTCACTATTAAATCAGAAATTCACTGATTTACAATGATTTTGTTTTATGAAATTGTTAATATTTTATATCGTCTTTGTTAATAATGCTTCTGTTAGGTAAAAATGAAGGTACTATGCAACGGTACAGCTAAGCAAATAGTAAAATGTGTAAATGGTTAAATAAAATATGTACGTTTATGAAATCAAGAACAGGTCCTTTATTGATATTTAAAATTACAGCAAAGACTTTACATACAAAGAAAGGTTTTGTAGAAATAAATAAATGTACCTTGTATGAACCTGGGGAAAAGCGAGGTCCTAGAGTGCGAGGTCCCAGAGAGCGAGGCCACAGGCAACTGCCTGTGTTGCCTGTGCTTAAAACCACCACTGCCAGTAAGCTTGTTGTAGTATAAACTGAATACCAACAATGTTAAGTTGGGCTTTTTATACATATATGGTGGCACCCTCTACATATTTTTTCAGTACCTCTTTTCCTATTGGATGACCTTACATCCATAGGAGGAGTAATATGTTTGGGGTATTATTTGCATATGCACGTCTTATGACCCATCACAACTATTTGTAAAAACATAAATAAATCTATAAATAATTTCTTTTTTTTATTAATTTTGGTATAATTCACAAGGGTTAAATTACTTTTTTGTTTAAGATCGAAAAAGCCTTAAATTTTAAGGCCGTTTCTAGATGTTTTGCCCCCTCAGGTAAAAATTGAAAAATACCACCCCGTCCCTTTTACTACCATCGCTCTCTGAAAACAATTCGATGTTTTAAGTTTTCCTCCATTTTATTTTTTTCTCTTAATTTGCTAATTTTTTTTTCGCTGTTTGATTTCTAATTAGAAAGTGCTGCTCTTGCCTACTCTTGCCTACTGTAGAAATGACTCTGATCATCATCAGAACTTTGTGGAACTTTTTGAAAGTTTCACACCTAGGCCTCGTAGATAAGTTCCAAAAAACACGACATAAATTGAAACAACTGGAGAGCCATTCTAGTGCATTATGCCTCGTTCACACTTGGCGGAAACAAAGCAGAAATGGTAAGTTTTCCACTCAGTTTTCCGCTAAATATGATGTCATTTCCTTTCTGCAGAAAAGGAAATGCAGAAAAAAAAAATAGAAATAGATTCTATTTTTTCCTCACAGAAAATAAATTGACCAATTAAATCAATTTCTGCTGTCACGTGTGGTAATTACTTCTAGTGGCAAAAACATAATAACTGAAAACTATGGCAACTGGAAAAAGGTCTAGTCAAAGTTAAACAATAGATTATTAGTGGAAGTTGTAAGAAAATATCCATTTTTATATTTTTATATTTTACAACCAGTTCCGACTTGCTTTTCCATCAAGGGGGAAGGACTGGTGAAAAAATTAAATTTTCAGCTCGAAAAATTTTCAGTTGCAGAAAATTTTCCATCATGTTTTTACATCTAGTGTGAAATAGGCATTACAGTTCAATTCTAGCACTTAATTGGACCAAAAAAAATCATTTTTTAAAAGTAGTATACTTTTAACTGTGAAAGCATACTACTCTAAAAATTTGTTTGGAACTTGTGAAATGACAGGGGCTTCCCAGCATATCATTTAGGAGTTCACCCACTTTAGCCCACCCTCTTGATATTTCAACCACTTACTTTACTTTCTCTTCTCCTGGGTATTTTAGGTAGTACTATCAGTAGGTATTTAAGCTGTTGCAGCCCCTTGCAACAGTGAATTATTGTCACATTAAAATTTATATATACTTTTATATATTGATATTAATCAATACTTATATTGAGATATAGAACATATTAATATTTTAGATATTAGTATATTAATTCAGGTACTTTTAGCCAGTTTTGGACCCCCACATTCCAGGCTTGTTATCAGAAAGCTGAATTGGAACATTTGTTTCAATTATCTTTTTTACCTCTCCATTCCTATAGTATAGCACTCCTATAGTGTGTCTGTGAAGTTGTTGGTTCATGTGTTATTTCCTTTCTACTAGTGTAGAGTAGCACCCTGTCTTCATTTAAGATCAGACTTTTCTTTGACATTTGATCCCTTTCGTAATAAAATATCAATTTCTAAAGCTCCCAAAAAATCAGTCTTTCTGATATTACCGTCCTATTATTAGTATCTCACTATCTACACCATTTCAGACCTATGCTTAATTCACACTTAAACCCGCCTGTTTTAGAAAATCCTCTGTTTACACTTGACTAGGTTTTCTACAATTTAAAACAAAATGGTGACTTTTCTAAAACTTTAAGTTGTAGAAGAGTTTCCTAGTTCTTTACGTTACAACAACAAAACTCCCCCTTTTGTCTCATGGGAATAAAGATGGTTGCCACCAACATAAGTTGAAGTGGAGATAAAATTTAAGTTTAATATGTGGTATGAAGATTTGGCTTCCTTGAAGCAAAATCAGATTGTATTTAAAGCATTTGCAAGCAAATTAAAAGAAACAAGGTATAATCTGATTGATGAGACTTGCCCAGACTTCTATAAAACTGCTGACAGTGCAAACTGTGTTAATTCCACTTAGAAGTTAGAGTTTTAGAAAGGTGTAAGTTTTAGAAAAGTGGTTTAAGTATAAAGTAAGCACTAGACAGCAGTGGCTACTCAAGTTAAGTGGAGGACCCAAGCTGTAAAAATTTTGGGGCCCTCAAACTCAAGTTAGAAATAAAAGTTGCAAAAAATCTCTTATAATTTGAGCCCTATGGTATCCTTGAGCCCATGCAGCCACTTAGTCCGTTTCCCATTAAATCTTCCACTGCTAGACAGGCTAGCCAACCTTGTGACATTGACATACCCTGGAATAACTTTGTCTGAAGCAGAAGATACAACTTAATCCTAACACCATTTACTCATTTACTTATTTTATTATTCTTTAATTTGCATTACATTCTTAATTTAATATTGCATTTAGTTAGTTTTCTTAGTTAGTTATTTGTGCGTGCAAGTTCACTCTTTATACTTGCTTTCTTGCCCTTAAATTACTCTTACCATTGCGACGGCACAGATTTACGAGAGAGTCAAATAAAATAATAGGTACACAAGACAAAAGGATTCTCAAATCAGAACACTTCTTTATTAAAATACTAGTGTATGAGAATAGAAGTAAGGGATATTATTAATTATATATAACAACACACAAGTCATCTGTAGAAGTGACAGAAGTCATTCCTATTTGACTTCTCCTTCTTTCACTTCTTTGACTTTTCCTAATCTCACTTCTCACAGTTATGACGTACATCTGGTAATGAGAAGTGAAATAAGTCAAAGAAGTCATTTTGACTTCTTGAGATTGAATGCACCTAGTGATTCTCAACCACTGTTCCGTGGCATACTAAAGTGCTACGAGATTCATACAGTGTGCCGCCACAGTGAATACCCATACATAAGTAAAGTACAGTCGATTCCGGTTAATCGGACCACATCGGGACGAGGTTGTTTTGGTCCTAATAACCGGCTGGTCCGATTACACGAACATGCCCTATGTTGTAATACCCGTGCTATACGTAGCATACAGTGAATGTACAGGTAAATTATGTATGTACTAAAGCATAATTATGACCTTTATTGTGCGGTATACACGTATGGCGAACATATATGCAGTCGAACTTTTTTCATTGAAAAATGAATTTAGAAACAAGTTCTTCGAAATGATCTACACAACACTCAGCATGCGAAGCACAATAAAAAAAGTTCTTACCAAGTTCCAGTCAATGTTTGAAGAACTTGTCTAATGTGATCTGACACGTTCTGTTGACGGTTTTTTGGTTTTTTGGTCCGATTAAATGGAATTTTGGTCCAAATAAGCGGATAATATTAGGCTTATGTACGTAGGATTTGTATCGGTTCTTTAGGATTTGGTCCAAATAAGCAGCTGGTCCGATTATCCGGTGGTCCAATTAATCGGAATCGACTGTATTTATATATACATCTATACGTATATATACAGAAATCTGGATCAAAAAGGTGATTTTTTTATTGTTAGTGTGCTGCCATATTTTTAAATTGTTAAAAATGTGCTGTGACAAAAAAAAGGTCGGGAATCACTGAACTAGATACTAAAGAGATGTTTCACAGAAATCATTAGAACATTCAAAACTAAGCTTAGTTTCATTGAAAACTTTTTTCCAGGACTGTAAGTACACCTAATTCTGTTTTTACACGACAGATACATTCCCAAAAAATACATGTAAAAAAAATCCGTGTAAAAAAATACATTGTACCTATGGAAAAATAGAAGATTTAAGTGGATTTAAGAACAAATATTTCAGTTATAATTAACCCCTTTTATACCGATCAGCTGTAAAACGTCTCTGAGATGTTTTGGTTACATTTGGTTACATTGGTCGATCGTGTTAAATCAAAATAAATCATGTGAAAAAAGAATTAAATTTTTTTTCTAATTCATGTTAAATCAAAATTGTGTAAAAATAGTTTGTGTAAAAACAGAACTGAGTGTATGTATGTAGATGATTTGGTTTTAATAGGAAAGGACAATAAATACTTTATGAACTTAAAGAACTATAAAAGATTTAAAACCAGAAGTTTGGTAGAACTAAAAATTATTTAAAATCAGAAGTTTGGTAGAACTAAAAAATATTTAAAATCAGAAGTTTGGCAGAACGAAAAGAGATTTAAAATTAGAAGTTTGGAAGAACTTAAACAAGTACACATCCATTTGAGTAACATACTGTAAGAAAATGAAGAGATTAGTCTCATCAAATCCAGTATATCAAAGAAATCTTGAAAGCATTTGGATTTTCTCACCTTAAAGGGACTTGCCCCAACCAAAATCGGAAAAAATTGAAAAAAATACAAGAGTAAAGCTGAAGTTAAAAATCAACCATTTAAACACACTGTTGGGAGTCTACTTTACCTAGCAGGTAGATCATGAACAGATATATGGCTATGCAATAACATCAGATCTGATGATAATTTTAAGGAGGAGATCGAAAAGGTCTTAAACAAAGGAGTAAAGGAGATAGCACATGTGGATTAAGCCAAAAATCAATAAATAAAGTACGAATGTAGAATTTCAAGTCATTAATAAAATTTATTTGAATTATCATTATGTCTTATAGCTACTATTTTTTTTATAATTGTAGAGTAAAGCAGGGGCGAATGGACCATCATATATTCAGGCGAAGCCTGGTGAGCCAATTGTGAAACGTTGTAAAATGTGAGCCTATGGTTTAACTTGTGCCTTCAGGCTACTCAAAATTGTCCATTGTTAATTTACTACCTACAGGCGAATTTTTAAACAAATCCCTCGAGTTGATTTTTTTTCCTCTTTTCACTCCAGGAGCAAAAATTATAACAGAAAAAGTGCCCTCACACTTATTCCACTATATTTTTTATTTAAATTCAGCAGCTCAACCACTCAAGGGCGCCACATGAGCAACATTTCATCAAGAACAACGAGTGCCTGTTCTTATAATCTTTATTTTATGGTTTTGCTCATTGGCCTACCCCGGGCCCTGCTCCCTGGCTCCCTCAAAACATCTCGCCCCACCCTAAGATTAAATCCTGGATGCGTCACTGGTTTTGCTGTAATAGAGTTGCACAATTTTAACTGTAGATGTCGTAGCCTGAAAATAAGAAAAGAACATGGCGCAGCACATGAAAACTGGCCATGCTCGATTGGGATTAATAAGAAAATCAATTTTAATAAGACAGAAGAGTGTACTCAGGAAAAATAAGGTTGTTAAAAATCCACCAACATCCAGAGCTTTAAAATATTTTGATGACTTTTATCAACCCATATTTAAAAACAAATGGCCATCTATTCGACTTGGTCTTCTGAGTACTCATAAATACTGTGCTGTGCTAAACAATTATTCAAACGTGGATGAAAGCATCGAATTATTAACTCAATTAGGAGCTGTATCTCTCTGTGAATTATACGAACAAGAAGTGAAGAAAACCTTAGATTTAAGCAAGTTAAAAACAATTGACAACGATGTTAATGAAGAAAAAAGAAACATCAATCTCGAAGATAAGCCAAAAGAAATTATTGATGATTTTGGTGAATTTGTGCCACCAACAAGACTTAAAGGAATGGAAGATTTTATGGATGAGACGGATCATACTAAGCATTATGTGTCAAGTGTAGAAATGCCTTTTAAAAACATTCTACTCCCCCCATTAGTATTTCCAGAACATCTCAAGATTTATTTGTGCAGTGACAATAAATTCCTTACATTTCCTCAACCAAAAAAAAATTCACTAAATGTATTAAATTATTATTTAATGGACATATCATCAATTTTACCACCATTGTTACTACAAACTAAACCAAATGATGTTGTTTTAGATCTATGCTCTGCTCCAGGTGGTAAAGCATTAAATGTTATCCAATCAATGTCATATAAGTCATTAGTTTGTAATGATTTACAAAGATCTCCGAGACTGAAACATGTTTTTAGTACTTATTTCGAGGACATAAATAAGCTAAATGTATCTATTACGTCACATGATGCTGAAATATGTATTGAGCCCAATGCTTATACAAAAGTACTTGCAGATGTACCATGTACGAATGATCGAGATTCAACTGTAGATAATGAAAATAATATTTTTTCTCATGTTAGGCTTAAGGAGAGACTTTTATTACCTGAAAAGCAAATTAATATTTTATATGCTGGTTTGAAAGCTGTTAAAGTTGGTGGTGCTGTTGTTTATTCAACTTGTTCCTTATCTCCTATCCAAAATGATGGTGTTGTTCATATGGCTTTGAATAGAATTTATCAGGAAGGATCAGCAGAATTTGTTGTTAATGATTTAAGAGCTTGGATTGAGCCTTGGAAATTTTTATTTTGTTTTCATGATCAAATGCGGTATGGTCAGCTTGTTTTACCATTTTTACCATGCAATGCTGGCCCTACTTATTTCTGTAGATTAGAACGTGTAAAATAATTTCTGTTGTTAATAAAAATTATTGCAATTTATTTTTTCTGTTACTGTGTTGATTTGTTGCAAGTAGTTCCAGCAAATGTTTGGGGATGATAAAGAATATTAATTGTGATTGACTTGAAAATTTAAAATACTGGAACTCACATTTGTGCTGCAGAAATGTAGCACAGTCTTATTAAATATTGTATGTATTCCCAGGAAATAAAGAATAAATGGATAAAAATAAGCCAGATTTTATTAATTTTTTTGTTCTTAATGATATTGCAAACACATGATACTGACTGATGAATGAGTGGTCATTCCAAGATGTTATAACAATGTGAAACGACAAATGTTTTTATATTTACAATGATAAAACAAATAATAATGAGTATAAACAAGTCTAATCTTTAAAAACAAAAAGATGACTTCTGTACACAAAATTTAAAAAAAAGAAACATGTTAACATCAATGATTTTGTTCGTCCAATTTAATTGGCTTCAAAAACTAAATCTCGTAGCAGGTTTTTGGAATAAATGACTGCAAAACAATAATTCTCAAAATTTTTCGTTAAATAAATTTACCCTGAACGTTGAATTATAAAAAAAACAAATAAATCGAGAAAATGGAATCAAAATAAATTCCAATTCGTTATAAATTCGTAGTTACGGGTCATACATTTAGTCACAATTCAGCTTATATAAAAAAAATTCTATCATTACAAGAAGTTTTAAAAAAAGCTTTCTTATTCTATATAAAATAATTCAAATATTAACAAAATGAAAGGCAATGCAAAAGGATAAAATCAACTATCCAAGGAACTTAACCACTTCGTAACAAGCACATTAATCATGCAAAGCATAAACGCAAAAAGTACCACTTGACAACATTTTCATCCTCTATTTTCCCAAGTTTTTTTTAAAGTTATAGTACTCAAGATAAAAACTACAATCAGGACATTTATAATATCCACAATATACCACCGGACCAATTATACGAAACTTAAATTATTCAATTAATGCAGCATTTTGTGTATTTTGAGAATTTTTCCTAATCTTTGTTTTGCTGTGGCCATTCCCTTACGAGGTTTTTTCCCTATAAAATCAATAAATTCAATTAAATCAAATCAACAATTTACAAATTAAATATGTGCAGTCCATGAGTTACAACCGTAAATTATATGTAACTGTTTGAGTTACATACAAATCGATCGTAGCCCTGATAAAACCTGCATTAATATAAACATACCTTTACTTGCATCAAAACTTGCAGATCGTTTCAACGTTGCAGAATTTGAAGCTTCCAAGATCTCTGGTTCAATAGTAGGCTTAGATTGTGATTGTGATGATTTACGCCGATAGTACGGTCGTTTAGGAGGCTGCAATTGTTGAAAAAAACAAAAATTAATTTATATAATTCATAATTTTCTTTTCTTTTCTTCTCTAATTACTGGTTGATTTGCTAATTTTGCTGCAGCAGCTGCCAATCCACTTTCTACAGATTCCTTTCGTACACCTTCACGTACAGGTCTCTGAGGTTTAGGGCAGTTTGGCAACAATTTAGCTGTTTTAATAAAATAAAATCAAAATAATGTTCGTTCATACTTTTTGTATAATAAGAACCTTTAGGATTCCACGGTTCATCTTTCTTCACTCTACCTCTAGGCTTGAAAACATGAATTTCATCATCAGACGCGTCAAGAGTTGGATAAACTATTTTTTTTTTAAAAACAAAAAGTAAACAAATAATTTAATAATGTGAGATATAATTATGCTTAATATTATATCATTTACCATATTCATCATCTTGATGACATTTACTCATATTTTCCCCCACATCATCACTCAAAATAAATTTCCGTTGTCGTTGAGATCGTGTATTTGCTCCAGAATTACCAGTCCCAGAACTTAATCGCGAACTGTTTGAAGTGAGTGTTGAAAATTGAACCGCACAACCAATCGAAAGCATCCCTTGAATCGCTTCCCTTGTGGACGGAGACGCACGGCCATTTCTGCACATAATATCAAATTAATTTAAAATTTAAAGATATAAGAAAATCAAAATAATACTCACCCTAACTCATCTTCCAATTTACTTTCACTATTGTCTATTGCATACCCACTGGCGCGTAATAAATCATCAATACCACTATTCTTATTAAACGTCGTTATATCTATATCAGATTGAGAATCCAGTTCCTCTCCTTGTTTCACGACCCCTTTTCCATTAACTATAATTAATATAAAAACATACAATGAAATCAGTGCCTTTTCAAGATACAGCGGAATCTCGATTATCTGGACTAAATTGGAACTAAGATAGTCCAGATAAGCAAGAGGAGTAAAAATACGTACATGAAAGATGTAATTTTAAAGATCCTTGTTTCTCTGGATCTTCTTGCTTGATTCGATTTTGTGAATATGTTTTTGGGTTTTCATCAACTATTAAACCATCGTCATCTGAATCACGGAAGTCGTAAATTGAATCATCTTTTTTCAGTAAATTGACTGCGTCGTTTTTTAACCTATTTATATATAAATAAGAAATTTTAGCAAATATATAACGTGAAATAAATTTATACCTTAATGTAGAAACTTTAGTAGGTTTCTTCGCTGTCGTTTTTTTCTCCATATTTCCACTTCTTTTGATCTTGTTATTTGCTTTAGGTAATTTCAGTTTTAGATCCATTCCATTACGTTTGTTTTCAGTAAAGGTTGACTTGTTAAGCCACAGTTTGAAAGGAGATTCCGGTAAAACTTTTGGACTAGATGCGAGTTTGACAGGAGATGATGACAGTTTTTCTGGTTGAAAAGAGCTTTTTGGCAGAGTTAATTTCAACGACCATTGTTGCAGATCTTCCGTTTCTGATGGAACACTTTGAATTTGATTTTCCTATAATTTATAAAAACAAAATTATTTTTTAAATAATTTCATATGAATTTTAATTTAAATAGCTCACTTCTTTATTACTGTTTTGAGAGTTACCAATATTTAATTTGTCTTCTTGTTTTGTTTTTATTTTTTTCTTTTTATCGTCTTTCACTTGTCCTTGAACATGCTTCTAAACAAAATAATAAGTACTTAATTATTTAATTCATTAATTTATTACATTATATACTTCTCCATGTCGAAATTCTTTATTCAGTTCCTTAATAAGCTTTGCATGCTGTATAGTATTTGGTATTTCCATCTTATGGATTTTGAGAAGCTGCGTGAATAATTAAATTTAAAATAAAATTAAAATTCATTTTTAAAAATAATTAAATAATTTCCGTTTCTTACATCTTTATTTTGAGTCCACATTTTCAAGGCAGCGATCAAAGATTTTACACCAACCAACAAGTAAGAAGGTGGTTTTATTAGTTTATCATTGTAACCTTAATGAAAATAAAATTAAAAACAATATATATACCTAGTCTTTTCCCAATTATAACTTACTTTTCAGTTGATCAAGAATGTTCTTTGCTGCAAACCAGTTCATTAATTCGAAATGTGGAAACCTATATTTTTCTGGTGTTTTTATTCGCCGTTCTAATTCATAAATTCTGCGAATCAAAAATTAAATTAGAAATATTCCAACATTCACAAACATTTAACAACTTACTGAAATTGCAAAGAAATATTAAAATCATGTAAAAAATTTCCTCCAAACACAAGAGATTCAACTGGAGTAAAAACTGCATGAATCCAACCAGTTGGTATGAACAATGTTTGTCCTGGATTTACAGCACATCGATAGCACCTATCAACTTGATCACCGAAAAAAGTTTCGCTTTGATTTGAGGAGGACATCCACTGTTCATACAAAGTTAAATTTGCTGCTGTTGGTCGAATCAAGTAAAAAATCTTTTCGCCCTGATTTAAACAAATTGCAAAAAATTAACAACAAAATCGAGGTTCTACTGTAATTTATATGTAAATCACCTTTAAAACATGGTACCAGACTGAAGTTCCTCCGAAATCCACATGAAAATCTGTGTACGAATCACTAACACCAATAAGACAATATTTTTCAACTTCAGGCTTAACATAAGGCGAGTCCTTTGGTAAATCAGTAGGCCATACTGTGTTTGCCCAACTGACTTTTTGAACAATTGAAGGTGCTTCTACTAAATCTGATAATCTACAACAGAAAATTGATCAAAACCTATTACTTATTCCAATTATTTAATCATTACCTAGTGTTAGAAAACTCCAGACTAATTAAATTTAATATTTTCATTTTATTAGGATTATTAAAATATTCTACAAATTCTTGTAACATCATGTGAATATTATCTTGTTTTCCTACATCTATAACATCAATTTCCCTTTCAGGACCTGTATAAACAAATGTTTTTATATTATGAGATAATAATGCAAATAAAAATTTATGTACTATACCCTAGAATCATTTAATCCTACAATAGCGTGCAGTTAATAAAAAATATCATTTTGTTCTAATAATGCGCTACACAAACTCTCTAATAATTGGAGTTAATTTTTTGTTAATTGCTAATCATTTAACCCAAACTTTTAAAATAACTGCTCAATTTTATGAAGAATAAATGATTGCAAGGTGTAATAAAATAAATTAAAAACAATAACCCACCAATAAGAGAAACAATATCATCAATTGATATATGTTCTGGAGGTACACGTAAGCCAAGATCATTTTTATCATTAACTAAAATTGGTGTGTTAAATCCATTTTGAATTATATATGGAATCGTTAATTTATGACCAGTTAGTTTGAGAAGCACTTCATCAGCTCTGGAATGAAACGTAGCGATTTAAAGCTTCATAATTTACTCGAGATATATCACAACTTACGGCGGGAAATGCCTAGATTTTAATTCTGCAATGAACACTGGTGTTCCCGTTTGAACAGCCTATTAATAAAAAAATTAATTTCATCTTATTGATAAAAGAAAAAATTCATATTACTTTTTTGTCAGCATTTTCTTCAGTGTAGTCATGCCGATGCCAATTAGTACGTTGTTTGTCTACACATTAAAAATTGTTATCAATATATTACACACATTAATGCTTTTTTCTTTAAGTATTTGTACTTACACATTGACGGACCAAATATTTTCGTACATTTTGGGCAATGATATTTTTCAATGTCATTTGATTGATGTTCACGTAGATGTACACAACTAAAAAGAACATTTTTGTGATTCTATTAAAAACTTAATTATAAATTCTCTGTTATTTTCTGTTATGTATTATATCCAAACTGAACACACCCACAATTTTGTTTTTCAGGACTGTTAAGTCTGTTCATTACTTTTCTCAACTACCCCAAACACATCCTGCACGTGTAAACAATCAATTGCTGTCGCGTAAATTCGAGTTTTTATTTGTTACATAAAAAAATTAATTTACAATTTATCTTTACTTTATACATTTTATTGCAATTTCTGATTTTTCACTATATCAAATATTTCTATCAATTTACAACCAGTCGATCGTTGACCATTATAAAACATGCAGAAGAAACGAGATTTTTAAGTTTGAATTAAAACCTTGTAAAAATTAAACAACATATGAATATTTGATAACTGTTTATGTACCTGCCGTGAAACCATTCCCTACACACATCGCATTGTATCATAAAGCGAGAGGCATCGTAAGGTTGGCCACATAAACAATACACAGGAACGTTCGCCATTTTCCTTCGCTAAACGACAATAAGTGGCTTTTCTAATCTGCGCATGACCGGAACGAAAAGTGAAAATTAAAAAATTGTTCTAACAAATGATAGGCTGAAAAAATACCACGTGATAGTTATTCCCGTTTTCATTTGTTGTCTGACCATTATTACGCTACTTTGTGAGTAATGGATCATATTGATGTGTAGCGCAGTTCGATACGTTGTCAAATTTAGTGTATCTGTTGATGATTCATGATTATATTCACATGTTTACTAGGTTAATGTAATTAAAATTAATTTATAGTTTTAGAACCTTTTATAATTTTAATACTATGAATTTGTGGAAATCATTTAGCATGAAGAAGCTTAACAGGAAAAATTTGTTAACACAAAAAAAGTATTCTGGTGCGGACAAAACGCTGTGTAATATCATACATTTACTTTTTTAAAGCAAAATGATTTCGCATCTGACAAGAACAAGATGATAAAAAACAATACAAAAATATATCAGATTTATTTTTACAAAAAAAACAATTAACATTTTTTTCTAATTTTTTCGTAATTGATTATTAACATTAAGAATTTAATAATTTACAACTGATCAAACTTAATCATTCGCAAATTACATACGTTAACCATTGGAAATGCTAAAGGCATGTGAGTTCAATTCTCAAAGTCGCTATCTAGTGACAACATACTTAAGCTAACAAAATAATTTTAAGATTACGGTAGTTTAGTTGTACCACACATCCCTATGAAATAGTGTAGGAATTGACTTCTTTTAAAGCTTAGCAGACAAAACGTTCTGTTAAATCGTTTAATAAACTATTATTTTACATTAATTTTTTAATTCTTTTATTTAGCTATACGTTTCAAGTGACTTTTATTGTGTAAGCCACCAACAATTAGAGCCATCTGTTGTCATTATTGGTCTAAACCGACATTAGAAACCGCTCTATGGAAAAACAGCATTTTGTCCACATGCACTTTGTGGACAACCAACCTGTTGATGCCATTTTGTTGTCATCTTTCTCCTTAATTTACAGTACTCTTTTATTAAAGATTTTTTATGATCATCTCCTTAAGATAATTATCAGAATTTTGTTTTTAAAAAACCTTTTGAAATCCTTTGTGTTTTGTATTGATAAAGTACCCTGATCACACATGGGGGTTTTCGATTCGTCGAATCATATCGATTCGATAAACAGCAAATCGATAAACAGCGAATCGAATCCAAATCGAATCCAAATCAAATCCAAATCAGATCCAAATCGATTCGATTCGATTCGATTTGGTTCGCTTTTGCTCGATTTGTATTCGATTCAATTTGTATTCGATTCGATTATGATTTTTAATCTAATGGTTCGGTTCGGATTCGATTCGATTATGATTTTTAATCTAATGGTTCGGTTCGGATTTGATTCGATTATGATTTTTAATCTAATGGTTCGGTTCGGATTCGATTCGATTACAATTTTTTAACTGCTGGTTCGATTCAGATTCGATTCGTTGAATTGAACCCCCAAGTGTGACCCTGATAACATCCAGTAAAGTTTATGATGTTTAAATAATCAGCATCATCTTTCATTTTCTGCATCTTTTGGTATCCTCAACATTTGTTTTGTGATTAATTTTTAACTAATTTGTGCATTTTCATTTCTTCTTCTTAGTTATTTTTTCATAGTTACTATCTACTTCTTCTAAGTCCTGGTTACTATTCGAGTGTATTCTTTTCTTTTTAACTTTTTCACTTTCATAGCTTTCTATTACTCTTCTCGTACACCATCAGTTTTTAAACCCTCTTACTGGCAGACCATTTTCAGAAGGAGTATTTTCTTATGGACCACTTACATGGACACCCGCAGAATTTTTTTTTTTTTGGGGGGGGGGGCAAAATTAATTCTGCAGCAAATTCTTCAATTTTTTTATTATTATTTATTTGCTTATTTTTATTTTTTTATTTTTGTGTTTTTATTAGAAAAATTTTGTTTATTTATTTAAAAAAATTTATTATAATCTAGATTTTATTTATTTTAAATTTTGAATTTTAAAATTAAATACACTTAAAAACTCCAGGGGGGGCAGGCACCCATGACCACTTACCTGCAGGACCATGCTTCAGTATATGGCTGTCTGCGTGCCAGTGTGCATTTCCGCCTCCAAGATTATTTTGGAGGCAGCCATGAATTATGTGTATCTTCATTCCCTGGCGATTTAGCCGCTTTTTTATTTGGCTGCCTGTGTGTGGCGCACGCAATGAACGCTGGCTTACCTGCTTACCTGACTGCCATTTCATTTCTTGGCCTAACTTCTTTTCGTGTTTGCACAAAGCATCTCTTATATCTTCTTTTTGCAAATCCTTTTTATGATCCTCTACTCATACTTCTAATATTTTACTTTTTTCACCTACATATATTTGGTTACTTT
This sequence comes from Geophilus carpophagus, assembly GCA_034687075.1. Lineage (NCBI taxonomy): Eukaryota > Metazoa > Arthropoda > Chilopoda > Geophilomorpha > Geophilidae > Geophilus > Geophilus carpophagus. The sequence goes on from JAQFZN010000147.1 coordinate 44,530, forward strand.
CATTAGACTTGAAAGTTACAGTTACACATACAGTTAAAAGACAAAAAAGAATTAGCATATGTGGCATAGCTAGAAGTAGTAAAATAAAAAACTTATCAACAAAAGTTAAAACAAAGTGATTTGTTTTTAATTGAATTTTCTTCTATTTGTGTTATGGCTTGTAATTGAGAGTAACAGCTACTTATTTTAAAGTAGCTGTAATTCTAAGTTGATTATTATTTAGGCTATGTGATGCAAACAATTGAATCAAGTATCTCTAAATTTTTGATTTTTTTAATTTTTTTTCAAGTTTTTGAGAATATGCTAAGTAGATACTCATTTTCAAGCTCTCTGAATTCAAAAATTAATAGTACATACCCCTATCATTAGTCAGTAGCAGATAACTGTGTACCTGAAACATACAATCCATCATAGTCAGCTGTTAGTTGTGTACCTGTAACATACAATCTACCACAATCAGCTGTTAACCTGAAACACACAACCCATCATAGTCAGCTGTTAACCTGAAACACACAACCCATCATAGTCAGCTGTTAACCTGAAACATATAATCTATAACAGTCAGCTGTTATCCTAAAATACAATTCGTAATATTCCAAATTCAACAATGTCTGAGGGATGTTATTGAAGCTTTTAAATATTCTATGGTCATGATAAAGACTTCTACTTCTACTTCCACCAGCTTGATTATGTGCATGTTGCAAAAACTACAGAACTAAGTTGGTATTTAGGGATCATTCAATAAGTACGTCACGCACTAGGGGGGGAGGGGGGTGTACCAAAGAGCATGACCAAATGTGACATAGGGGGAAGGGGGGTCGAGAGTTTTTGTGACAGTCACACTGTAACTCACAAAAACTCTCGATCCCCTCCCCCCCTCGGTTATTGGTGCTGACTTTTTGTGTAAGTGACGTGACATGGGGGGAGGGGGGTCTCTAAATTTTGTGACAATTGTGTGACATGGGGGGAGAGGGGTACAAAAAAAGGCATTTTTTGCATGACATACTTATTGAATGATCCCTTAGCAAAAAAAACTATATAAATGTAATCGCATTCTTCAGCTTTATTTACTTCTTCTATATATTTAATTTTGTTATATTCGTCTATTTTTATTTAGTCAGAAAATAAACAGATTGTATAATTCAGGTTAGCAGCTAAAAGTAATCGATTGTACTTTACATATAAACAGCTGTGAAATGTTTACCTTCACATTTCCAAAATTTAGCACTAGGTTGCATCCATCTGCTGATGTCATTGAAGTGAACAACCTTGGCTAATAAGGTCAAGCAATGATAACAAGGTCTATTGCTTTCCATAGGCAGTGGTGATACCAGTCAAGTGTAGATATTATTTACTTCCGGGATGATATATGTAATTATTACATAAATGAAATAGGAAGTGATTATGAATTACTTAGTATCATTTTTGTTTAACTTTAGTTCTAATAACCAAATTATGATAGATTTTGGAATTCATTTAATGAAAAATTGTTTTTAAATATTTAACTTGATATTAATGGAATTAATAATTTTATCCCACAATTCAACACGAATTCCAGATTACCATCACAATTTTTCTTCTTTTTAATACAATGATTAAGAAGAAGAAAATTAATTGGGCCCCATTCGGGCATATTCTTGTAGTGAAAGTATTTTAAGTTAATCATTTTATAATGCTATGTGGCTTTAGCTTATTTTTTCCTTAAATGCTTTTCTGTGCATATTCTTGGCAGTTCTAGGCATGAGCTACTTTTTTAATTTTAAGTTTAAATTCAATCCTAACAAAATTCATTCAATTGACATGCTCATTGTTTATTTTTAAAAATTTTGTCAATGTAATTTTTGGTAAACTCTTGATATCATTTTAACAGAATTTTT
>JAQFZN010000148.1:0-46309 GCA_034687075.1 Geophilus carpophagus
TCTTCCATTGGCAACCTTGTCAATGAGGAGGAGCATCTTCTTACCTGGTTGCTATGGCAACCGGATGTCCCGTCACAAAATAAGTCATAGGATCAAACTTTTGATAAAATTTGTCTTAATAAAATAACCTATATTCAGCAGGACAATTATATATTGGCCTTTCAAGAGTAAGATCATTTGAATCATTAACTATTACATCAGAGAATTCAGATATAGAAATTTGTGTTTACATAGAGGTTTTGTAAAATTTGCATCTACTATTATAATTAGAAATAAAGATAGTATCAAGTTAAACTAGCTCACAGATGTTTTGCGGGGGGGGGGTTGCTAGTTTATATTTATTACATAAAGAGATGATAAGTGTATTTTTCAAATTTTTTAAATAAAACCTTTTTTTTTGGAGGGTTGGAGGGGGCTCAAAAATATTTGCTTAGGTTTGCACCATCTAGTGACAAAATTTAAACCTAATTTTAAAATTGAAATTTATGACCTGATATCTAGTGACAAAATTGGAACTAAAATGTGTTCAAATAGACCTAATCAAGGGTGCAGAGCTGGATTCTGTAATCAAAATTGTTATATCATTCGTAGTTTCCATTTAAAATGGCAAAAACTGAATTTTTCAACTAAACAATTTAGTATCTGCCCTGTAACTCTGCACAGTTGCTCTGATTGCAATTTTGACACTGTTTTTGGTGTTTTCGCATATACAGTATTTACACCTGTTTGTTTTGGTCTAGAGTTTTTGGACAAAATGAAAAAAAAAGTCATACAATATATTTGCAACAGATCCATTGTCAGCATGATTCAACATCCTCAGATCAAAGTTGTCATTTTCCTTGGAAATTTGGTGAAGAGTGGATTAAAGCTTCAAGCATTTACATATACCAGTCGGCTTCCTTATGCATTCCAGTCTCATTAACCCTGTTGCTAACCATGGTTGAAACACAATCGCTATGCAACAGCTTCCTCAAATTAATGTCCTCCGATTTTTCAGGCCTGTAGAAGCATGACTGTATTAGGAAGTGCATATGGGAGTGTTTTGTTTATTTATTTTATTTTAAGCGTATAAAAGATGTACTGAGTGTGAAATAATAAGTTTTCCTGTTCTGAGTTCATTTTTTACCTTTTGTTACATTTTTTTATTTTTTATACAAATAATTATCATTATAAAAATTGTGTTGTTAAACAAGTTTTTCACATAGCCTGTTACAAATGTCTTAAATATCCAAAAAATGTATGCAGATGTTGGTTATTCTGAAAAATAAAACATTTATAAATAAATTTTGCAATAATTTCTATACCAAATTACGTTTAGGTAAAATACCTTTCACAATATCCATTGATTCCTCTTCACTGTCCTCTAACACATGCCGTATTCGCTTCAAAGGTCGAGAAGTTGCTTCATTGACATCATCATCATCATCGTCCAAAAATCGTCGTTTACGGCCGGACATATTATTCTCATTTGATGTGTTTTTTTCTTCTTGGATCATAGCTTCATCAGTATCAATAATTAGTCGTTCATCATCACTTGAATCATCTTCATTTTGCAAAATTCTTCTACTTTTGTTAATAAATAAATGCTCATCACGCTTGCTACTTTCAATATTGCTTGAGGTATCCGAATTAGAGTTTCTCAGAACATTAATAATTGGAATTTCATCGTCGCTCGAATCCACAACATTTTCATTCTTTCTTCGCGGTTTATTAATTTTACTCAGCGTGACCATGTTATCTCTTTCACTCAACATTCCAACTGGACTCTGGTTCGTTTCAGTGCTAATTTCATCTCGTGAGTTGACTACACTTTCCACATGTTTTCGACTTCTATTGATTTAAAAATAACTATTAATTGATTATTTCACAAAAAATTATTCCCCAATTATTGAATCAATAATGCTCAAGATAATTGCAAACAATAAAATCTAATTAAAAATTCTATGCCACACAATTTTCAATTTTATATTCCCCATTGAAAAATTTAAAAGATTGCCCACAAAAAAAATCAATGGTCTGATTTTTCCTGAACAAGACCACCATCTAGTGACAGTTTCCACAGACAGATACATACCTATCTCGTTTCGCTTTCAATGTTTGTAAACTCTTCTCTTTATCCATACCAACAATCATACTTTCGCCATTTTCACTTAACATACGATCTAAATACTGTATACGTTTATCCAGCATCGAAGAAGTCAAATGTCTAGGAATTCTCCAAAAACTTTCCTAATAAAAATAAAAAATTTAGTAGGTGAGTATTCTCTACAGAATATTAAGATTTATTACTTGTCCCTCTTCTGGTGGTAAAAGACCAAATTTTAGCATGACATTTATAAAATTTAAATTATTAACGGCTTCTATTTCGTTTTCAGAAATTGGCACGATAGCTGTCGGCTCTATATCACCTATTAAAAATTCAAGTAAAAAGTTATTTTATTGCATCAAACAACTCTTTTCTAATATCCTGTACCATCAATTCGATCTTCACTAGCTTCTTTAAGCGTATCACGAAGCCATTCAGCAGAAAATTTTAACTCTTAAAAAGAAATAAATTAAATTATATTCACTTTCTCAGCAATTGAATAAAAAGTTTATTACCCGGTGTAATTATTAAATATGCCAAGTTTTCTTCTCTCATATCATCTACATATTCATCTACACATTCATCTGAACTAATTTCACTTTCAGAAGACTGTTCATCTGCTAAAAATAATAACAAGTGATAAAATTCAAGCAATAGTTAAAGTTTTATTTGTTATAACAATTGCTTACTTTTTGCTATTTCTTGTTTGCGGTTTTCTTTGAATGTTCCTTTTGAATCTTTTTTCGAACTCCTTTTTTTGTACAATTCTTTTTTATTGGTTACCAGACCCAACTGAAGAATTTTTTCAATAATTTGACGCTTCGAATGTTTAACTTCAAGACCGAGTTCAATGGCATTAACGACATCTTAATAAAAAAATGCAAAAATCAACGATAGAAACTATTTAAATCAGTCAATTTAGTAGTTAACATGACAATTATTATTAGTTTAATTTTTCACATGCAATTAGTATTGTGTAAATAACAAATGGATATTAATTACTCATATAATAATCTCACTGCGTTAAAACAGCCGAGATTTCAGTATATTAACTCAGAGCAGTCACTATTTCTTTTATTATGGATTTTCTTGACGACGAGATGGAAAACAAATGTACTCTTGATTTATCACAGACATCCACACAGTGACTTTTCCCATTAGGTATTAAAAAAAAGGCATAAAGGGAATAAAAACGCTTCAGCAATACATCATCATTAATATCAGGCATATGCAGTAAAATATTTAAAAAAAGAACAAAATGTACACTGGATAGCAATAACGACGTCAGTTGCGTTCACAATCTTATCTCATTTTTTAATGACTGTTTTCCACTTTATTTTAAAAAAGAACTTCCGTATTAATTCAATAAATCCCTCATTACAGAATATGAACTTTGATTTGTTTTTATCCCTAATTATACATAATTCTCTGACTACAAAATTTCTAGTCACACTGTTCACTAATAAAAAAAAATTGATAAAAAGAATAAAAAAGCTTTGCTAAAGTAATTAAAATAAACCATGTTAGAAATCATATTACGTAAGTCAACAATAACAACAAGCAAAAAAAAAGAAGTAAAATGAGAAGCGACTACAAACATGACAAGAAAAGCAATTAAGAAAAACTCATGTCATACCAAGCGAATCCTTATGCTGTGAAAACAAATGTCTCAGTTGCACTTCTTCCTCTTCACTCCATACAGAAGCATAACTTGATCTGTCACATCGATCAATTATTATTAAGCATGTTTACCATCACATTTCGTATTAACTCACTTTCTGCTTTGTCCTAAGGGCCGTTTGGTCAATTGTTTTGTATTAGTTATGAGGTTCTGCCTTTTAAGCTGAGCAATCACCTGGCGGCGTGTTTTAGTCTTATCAATCAAATGGTCCAAAATAGAATCAACAACATCGGTCGCTAGAGAAGAGTGGAGGATTAAATATTGATGCAATATGATGGAGTGTATTGATGCATATCTTCATCAAACACATCAATATTACGTTACTACTACATATTCGACTTTGATCTTTTAAAGTGTCAATGCTAATACAGCTGATAACCAAACTCGCAGATCAATCATCAGTGGATTCAAGTGTCATGTATGATATGCGCACTGAATCATTTACATATTTCAAAAGTTATCTGAAATTTATCTTTGACAAAACAACTTTCCTTACCTCCATCTTTAAATTCCTCATGAAGTCTCCTGAGTTCATCTTCTTCTTCCTCAGACCAAAGTGCTTTTGGTTTTTTACTATGAAAAGAAATATCATTTAATTAATTTCATTTTAGCACAACATTTACATCTTTTATTCATTCCAATTACCTCGTATCATAAGTTCCATAGCCTTGCTCCATTTCATAAACTTCTGAAGCTCCTTTCCAAAATAGTATTTCCATAAATATTTTATTATTATTTTTAACATTAGCAAAAAATTTCTCTAAAATAAATTTTCCAAGTTTGATCAATTCCTAAATAATAAAAAAAAAAGTAAGTAAAAAATATTTTTATAAAAATCAAAATCACAAAGTAATCTCAACTTTAATTTCACCTTGTAAGAAGCATTTGAGCTTTCGCAGAATATTTTCTGAAATGAACGAAAAATTGTTGCTTGGTAAAGAAGACCTGGTTTCTTAAGATCGAAAGCGATTCGATGAAAGATTTTTGCAATGCAATGATTAGTGTATATAGAATTGTTAGCGAAATTTCGTAGCAAAATTGTGTACGGTTGAAGTGTTCGCGGAGAAGCAAATCTGGAAGAAAAACATTATAAAATTAAATTCGAAAATCCATTCGTTTCATTTTATTCCTCCAATTTTAGTCTCCTCGTTAGTCCTTTGCACTTTCATTTTTCACACCTATTTAAACATCCCCCAGTTATTTGCGCGTGCATTTTTCCGTTAATTAATTATTTTTTTTCCATCTTTAAAGCTCGTTTTCTTAACATTTCCTCTCTGGTTTTTTATCACCCCTTTTTTCATTATTTGCACGTTTCTTCCCATTTATTTTCACTAAACTCTTCATTACTTTACATTCAGTTGTTGTTTACTTGGCAGTGCGCATGCGTTCCCCTCGACACCATCAAGCTTTTCAAGTGGGGTCTCGACCTCTTTCCTTATACTGACCTGGCGTATAAGAAATGGCCGACCCCTTCTTACTGATACAATAGTAAATTATTGTATCATGACGTCATCAGGCGAGAAAAATGAAAAGCGGGAAATAAGGCGAGGTGAATTTAAGGCGGAAGTCAAGTTTATGACGGCACTAGTGAAGGAACAAGTTCTTGAAACGGCTCGAAAAGCGTGTAAGCTAGATGCAATAATGTCACACTCCATCACAGACTCAAAGTGTAATACTATTAAATCAAACATTATGACCTTATTTTTCATCAGTAATAATCACCAAAAAATGGCTATCAACATGACGACGACTTCTTAGCTTATCGACGTCAATGCATAGTACAAACACCACCATTTTTACCAGTAAGTCATAAATCATCATCAAAAATATAAAAAAATTCAAAATTTTCAAAATGAAAAAAAAAAACAAAAACAGAAATAATCAAAAAAATATTTAATCATCCATAAAATTATCACGTCACGTCTCACGACGTATCAATTTATGACGTGTCGACAACAGCTGGCGACAGAAATCCCATTTGAAAAGCGCACCCTGCATGTCGGCTTCAGTGCACAACTCTCGACTTAATCTCTGCGGTTTCCGACTTACGGCCCCCAGTAGGAGAATGACGCGGTGTCGAGAGAAGGGAGGGAAAAATAGGAAAAGACGTGGATTTGGTGCCGCCCATAAACTCACTCACTCACTCACTCAGCTCCGTCCTCTTCTATACTACCCTTCCATTCTAGGATTTGTTCTTTTGGTCGAAATTGAGCCTGCAAAACCTTCACTTGCACGTGCCATCGACTTGATGGAGAGCTCAGAAATGCAAACCAAGTTTTCTTTCCAACCCACATCTTACTCCTTCACAAGAAAACTCCATTTACTCTTCAGACTCAATTTTTCCAGTAAAATTGGTTTCTCGTGTATAGAATTAAACAAATTAATTTATTCCTGTTATTTAATTTTTTTAAAATTTTATTTAAATCGCTTCAAAACAAACCAAAGTAATATGAAAAAAATAATTCGGAGATCCTTTAATTGGCCAATAGTATTTTGTTGCCACGTGACACACCCACGTACAAGCTAAGAGCATTGTGGGGCATCTAACGAGGCGTCTTGTTAGCACCAACCGACAAAAGACTAAATTGGCAAAGAAACTCGACGAAAGCACGTGCGAGGGACAAGAGCACCTCGTTGCAAAGGGAATAGAAATACAGGGAGCAAAGGGATTCGTTGCTTAGAAACAAGATGGGTTCTCTAAGAATACAAATACACAACTTCCCGTTGTTCACTCATGTTTAGAATTTAACTTTGATTTTTAGTTATTTCTACGGAAAAGCAAAAAGAAAACTGTTTTATGACTTAACGCCATGTTAGCATCGATTAGCGGTCCGTTTTATGACCGTTAATTGGTCGATTCATCATGTTGTCATGGAACTATTGACTTGCAGTTTGATCCTGGTTGCCAAGACAATTCAGATGGATGATCTAATTAATTCTTGAGTTAATGTGACGTCATTAACGTTGAGTGTGTATTTGAAGATTCAGGGAATGCGCCACTAGAGTCTTGACCCGTTTTAACCCCTTTGATGCAATTTCATCTCTGACAGTGTTTACCAAGTCCATAGAAAAATTTGCATTTAGTTATCAACATTTGCCCTTAACCGACTCCTTGTAATTTCATTGGCTCTAAGTTGCAATTTCTGTATAATTTTAACATTTCAATAATCGTGAACGCAATTTCACTTTGAGCCATTTCTAGTTTTAATACCTCATCAAACTTTCCATTGCCCAACATTAACGCACAACTGCCATCATTTTAATTTCCTTTTAACTGATACCTAATCAATCAACTGATCGCGTAATGTACATTCCAACTTTCTCAAGTCGTTAATTGAACCCATTGTTGGCAAACAAATTATTCATTAGCAACTACGCATGATTGTTCGCCAATTGTTTCCTTCCTCCTCATTATGGTTGCCATGGAAACCTAACAAGCTATGATACAATAGAACAACTGTGTTTTTTTTTCTTTTCCCGCTTCTTTTCCTTTTTATTTTTTTAATGAACTCTTCCAAGACGCAGCTGGTTCCTTGGTAATTAGGCAAGGAATTCTGTCATCTAACTGAGAATTATGGGGTAAGAAAAGCTTTCTTAGTCTTAATACATTTCGGCTTGAGTATAATAATCTGCATGCTTAAACTTCCAAAAAGGTTATTCATATTTTAACAAAAAAAAAGAATTAAAAGTTTAAAACTTTTAGTTTACTACAGTATAGTTTATAAAGATAAAAGTTTGGAATTATGTTCGGCATTCATTGCTATTACCTAATTTTAAAAATTCATTTGTTTTCTAAATTCTTAAATTGATTTTGACATTTCTCAAAATATTTTTTATTTTAGAGAATACTTCAACAAACTAAAAGCAGAATTTCTCATTAGTTAAGTAATTTTAAAAAATTAAGGAACTTTAATTTTAATTTATGCACAAAATTAGACGCAAAATATCATGTCTCTATGTGATTTTTATTCATAAAAAATTTATGTAAATAGATTCATATAAGGTAATTAAATTACATGAAAATTTAACTTTAACTCACTTTTACTTTGTTATTACTATTTTTTTATGTAATTTTTATTTCGTGGGTTACCCTAGCGGCCACAGCAGCTGGTGAAAGATGTACAAGTGACTTCTGGAACCCCCTAATGTGATTTATGGACACGGGGAAAGGTATAATTGAATTGGTCAATAACAAACACAGGCGAGAAAAAAAATTCAAGTACAAGAATGTATGTAAGTAAAGTGCTAATAACAATTTTAAAGAAATAAATTTCTTTTTTATTTTACCTTTAGAAAAAGAAAGGTGTTAAAGAGCAGAACTCTATTGAAAATTACAGTATGAGTTCGCTGAATGCAAATAAAAAAATTCCCCCGGCTAATAGAATATTAACGCACTACATACAACATGGCGTAAAGCGAATAAATTGGCAGTGACAAGTTAAGGCCACACCCCTGGTCAGTGGGTCGAGAAGAGAAGTAGCAGAGAAGCACATGGGGGGTGCAATTTGTTGGGTGGAGTCGCCCACGCATACAAATCAACACGAGGTCTCATCAGATGGACAACGCCCACTTACCACAATCAAACTGACAATGTGAAAGTAGATACGAATTCACAAATTTGATAAAAATAATAGGAAAAGTAATTCTTTTATGTAAGAGAAATTATTGTAGCATGTAAAACAAATGAAAAATGATTGGTTAAAAAAATGAAATGAAAATTCATTTAATACGTAATGGAGAAAAAACGCAGGTGGAAATAGATTGAAAATAGGCCTAAGTGGAAAAACGATTTGGAAATTGAAGCAATGCCAAAGCAATTTGAAAACTGTATTCGGGTGGAAATTGGCAAAAAGTTGAAGTGAATTGGATTCCTCGCTTGGAAAATGATTTGAAATGAATAGACGGAAATTCGACAAGATTAAACAGAAAAACTCAATAGAGAAGACACGAATTAAAAATTTACCTTTTTCTTTACTTGAAAAATTTTAAGAAAAAAAAAATCAAAGTTTAGATAAAAATTCCAGACCATACAAAATATGACATGTGATGAAGCTAAGTGAAAACCGATAATGCAAAACCCAACAGATAATAAACTTTTTAAAAAAATGGCTTTACACATATAGATATACATACAACAAGCTGCACTATAATCAAGTGGCAATGAGTCAGAACGACGAGTAAAGTTATTGAGAACCGCCCATCGTACAACGTCACCTGGTGGCCAGGCGATCGAAGGGATGAGCGTGATGCTGTTGCTATGGTGATTCATTACCATGGCAGCACAGCATCCCGTCACTCAGGGCCAAATTCAGCAGATGGGAAGGAAAACAGCTGCTTAAGTGAATCCAAGATGCCACACTGGCCTCAGGTGTGTGCTACGAATCCTCCTTCACCCAACCACACCCACCTAGCCCTCTACACAGACCCCCTTGACGTCATCGATTCCTCTTCCTCCACCCCCGCAGTGAACTGCTCTGGAATTGTATAAAACTGGGTGTGCACTGTGTGCAGTGTGCAGTGTCAGGATGCGATTTGGACACACATCGCTACTACAGTCATCCTCTCGGGAAAAGGTAAAACATTCACGTTACTATCAACATTTTTCTTTATTTTCCCTTGTAAATTTCAAACCACTATTTTATCATTTCTGCACATGCGTGACATTTCATATTTTTAAAATGAGATTTCCGCTTTTCATTCATATTTGAAAGTTAAGATAGAAATCAAATAATGAAAAAGTTACACAAAAATAATCCAAAAAAAATAATCAAATTATTATAAGAAAAATTATAAATTATAAATAAACATTCTAAAAATTTTAACAACTTGTTTAGAAATTTAATGCAATTTTTTTAAATTAATTGGTAATTATTTACGGAGTTTAGCCATTTAACGCACTACTGAAATGTGTAAATATAAATAAAGGAAATTGCCTGCCAATATTGAATTGTGGTCGCTGAAAACCAACAGGTGATTTACGCATCATTTTATTATTAACGCCAGCTCAATATCGATTCTCCCATATTGATTATCGATTTTGGTCAATTGATCTCAATAATGATTGATTGATTGATCCAACAAATCTGTTTCAACATTTTTCGCTCGAGCGTAAGTTTAATCAATCAATTTGATGACATGTGAAAGTCGATCGAGAAAAGGGTCAGTCGAAAACAGGTGATTGGACGTCTTTGTTGTTATAGCAACACCTCCTGAACTAAAAAAAATTCAAGAAAAAAGTTAAGTCGCAAAATCAAACGAAAATTTCGTACTGGTTACTATTTTGGCATTTCAATTTGCTGTATCGCATTTCTGCATTGGAATTATGTACCCTTTTCCTCCTGGTGGCAAAATTAATCTGTCAGCAAAGTGGAAAGTCTCTGGACAAATGCCAACTGACACCAAAGTCTGTTAGATAGCTTCTTAACAAAAAAAAAAAAAAGAAAAAAAGAAGAAAAAATTAGAAAATTTAAAGCTAAAGGGAAGTGTTAATATAGTAGGAATAAATTATAAATGATACTTAATAGAGTTAGAATATTAAAAACGGAAAATGTTGTCGTTTACGCCTTTACGTATACAAATTGAATTATAAAATTTAGCTCTTTTCTAGACATTTATCCTTTGAAACTTCTAGCAAATTAATCATACATGAGTAATTCTAGCACCAGCCGGCGCTTGAGTGGCTATTTTAAATTCACTCGGTTATTCTCCCAATGGGAGTCCATCTTAATTGCACTTAATCCAATTCCTAGTCATTACACATTGATCCTTGTTGAGACCCAAGAGACTTCATTAAAGTGACCTAGCAAGACTACCAAACCAACTTGATGTCTGCTAAACAGGTGCCACTCACACAAAACCAACACTGCCTCACATCCGAATGCTCAGAATTGAACCATTAAGTAAACAAGCTACGCATAAAAGCAATAAGTCGGCAAAAAGCTTTACTTTAAAATTCAGCCAATTTTCTTGTAGAATAAGTAAAAAGCCTAACAACCCTTAGCAACAAAACCATTAATACTACATGCACAGAATTGTTTTTTCACATAGGTAAAAGTTGCTAAAATTCACTCTTCCAATCTTTTGTTTCCGTGAACTTGTTTACTTTGTTTTAGTAGCAGAAAAAATAATTTGCGCAAATCTTGTGATTACTTTAGATATAAAGTAATCAAACAGTAGCGAATTAAAAAAAATATCCAATTCTTGCTGCGACGCAATATGCTTTTATATAATTAGATTTGGTAAGATAAGAGATTTTGATCACATCGGCAAAGTCCTGAAATAACGAATGAATCGCCAATTATACTGAATCAAGACGTTAATAAACTTATCTAATCAAAAAATAAACCTTTTATATTTCAATCACATTTTTTTGATATAAATAAAAAGCTCCTTCCATTAAAAGTCAAGCTGCTTCCGTCCTTGCGGCCGGTTCGCTGTTCAAAGGACAGAAATTGGCCATTAGTTCAACGATGCAAGTTCAACTTGTGTTGATTACACAGCACGTTTTGCATACACACACTCGCACACCCTTACTCTATATGCTCTGATCTCCCGAGGCTTTTCATCGACCAATAGCAGTGGCACTAAATTAATCCCTCCATCTTCCATTTTTGCCCCTCTGGTGTAAATTTTTGTGGGCTGGCAAATTAAAACACCTCAAGCATACATAGCTTTTCAAAAATACTCCCATTACTGAGAACTCAACTAAAGCTCCACTATTCGCAAAATCCTTAAAAAAAGAAATAAACTAGACTTTTTGTGCCACCTTATCTTCACGCTGCCTGTTGATAAAGGCAATACACTGATCGTACACTTCACTCATTTCATACTTATTGTACCGAGAAGATGCGTTCCTCGCCTAATATATATTTTTTCCTTTGCCTCTTTCTTTTTTCTGTTTTTCTTCGTTTCTTTTTCCTTTTTTCTTCCTTTATTCAAACTTGATGAGATGTCTTCTCCTCCCTGCCAGCAACAAACGTACAATTTGGACGGTGCCAGCGGCTTTTCTGATATTAATCACAAACTATGCAACGAAACGCAACGTGCATCAATCATTGGTAAATGACATTGAGATTTATACAATGCGTACTGACAACTCACTCCAAATGAAAAACAAAATAAATTGTAAGCAGTACGATTAGAATTTTAAATTAAACGATGAAAATAGTAAACTTTTATTGATTTTTTTTCTTTTACTTCATTTTCTGTATCAACCAATTGAAAAACAGCTTACATTTTTTTAATGATATAATTCTAAGCAGTTAAAAATTGCTAAAAAATTAAAATTCAAAATTAAACTTAAAGTTTATTGATTTGGAAACTATGTATGTATTTATTGTAACATTACAGCTTTAAAAAGAATTTAACATTTAATCAATCTACTGTATGTTTTAAAAATAAAACTAATAAATTCCTAAAAGTAAAAACTAATAAATTCTTAATAAATAAAAAAGTATTGACTATTTAACGTGCAAAACAGTTGTAAAATTAGAAAATAAATTAGAAAAATTTAAACACAAAAAGAATCATTATAAAAGCATACACATCGATTTCGAAATCCAACAATTTTCTTTGTATATAATAACCCAATTACAATCCAATACTAGTCTTTAAAAACTAAAATCCCTTGAGTCAAACGAAACTGAAGCACGTTTTATTTACTTCATATCAAACTATATAGATCAGTTCGATTACATTTTTTCAACTTTTCATTCTTTTTGCTTACATTAAATGTAAAGTTTTTTTATGTTAATTCAGTAAAAAAAATTACAAATATTAAGTCTCAATACCCTTAAACTTCACTTTAACTAATCGATTTCCTTGCTAATTAGGCACAAATTGCTCATTACATTGATGGATAGCTTTTAATAAGCTTTGGATTTTGAGCTCTTAGCAACAGGAAAAAGAGTAAGAAGAAAAATAAGATGATGATGATGATGATGATGAAGAAAAGGAGGTAAAGAGAGAAAGTGTGGAAGAAAGAACGAATGAAACTCAGGTGGGATAGGACATGGATCCTACATTTGCTTAATGACTACTCACGAGTGGAAAATGGAAGAGGAAACATCTTTAAAGAAATCTCCTTCCAACTGAGTGGTCACGTGAGGTCAGAGTGTAAAAATAGAAGAGAGTTAATGAGACTAGGTTAATTACAGGTGACAGATTCCAACGCATCTCCCCTGGGTCATTTATAATATCTTGTCTTAGGCCATGATTGGCATGTTTAATTTGAGATTAATTAAGAAAGCCACCAGGAATGCACTTTAGAGTTAGAAAATAAATAATTAAATAAAAAATTAAACGCATCTTTCAAGATAAAGATTATTTTTTCCAAAAAAATAAAAATAAAAATACATAAAATGCACACGCGAAAAAAATAAAATTGTCTTCTGTTTTGAACGATCGTGTTGACTCTCTGCACACGTCACCAAAGGTTAAGAATGTCCTGCGGTTGCTTGGCAACAGGAGCACCAACTTATGAAATGTCAGCTTGAGAAAAACCTTAAACATGCACGTCACGTGATGGCCACCAAATGAACCAACGCCATTTCTTTGCTAATGACGTGCGCACGTGACGCTGGGGATCACCAACCCCACCCGTTGACGTAATGACGTGTTTTACATAGAAATGAGACAGTGTCAACGGTGTCAAAATGTTTGCACATGCGAAAGGGATTAAGAAAGCTGCAGTGTTTTCGACACTTTTTCTTCATCTTTATGGAGGATCACTTTTTCAAAAGAAATGTGACGTGTTTGTTAATAAGAGCCATTTTTAAATTGGCTTTCAAAGATTAACGATGCGAGAAAATCAATTGCACTTAAAGAAGAGAAGGGAAAAAGAAAATAAAAAAATTTTCAATAAGAAAAAAAAAATACCATCCATTTAAATTTCACCTTTTTCTCAATTGGAAACTTTAAAGGAACCCTTAATCTAAAAATCTTTACCAAATCATAAATCACATCCTTTATACGCTTCCACGCTGCCTGCTATATCACCACTCTTTTCCTCTCGTTGCCCTTCTTACCCCTATCGCCATCCTTTCCCATCTGAGTATAGTGACGTAACTTTTAACGTCACTGCGCACAATGACAGTATCAGTCAGACGCAAGGCGGAAATTACTATCCATTGTCAAGGAATGACCACAAGATACGATGGATCAAACCAAGCAAAGTTTCTTCCTACCTTTGAACAAAGTCTTGGTAATTGAATTCGTGTTCGCTCGTCGACGCACTCAGTATTTCCGCTTCCTCTTCTTCGTCTTGACTATCATTTACTGCAAGTTAAAATAAATATAAAGTAAGATAGTGGTTAAAAATAGCATCATCAACAATAACAAAAAAAAACTTGACGAAATTGGGGTGAAGGAGAAATGAAGTTAGTTTGAAAGGAAAAGAGAGAGAGGTTAAGAAGAAGAAGAAAAAAAAAATTCAGAAAAGCATGATGTCGTACAGTAGTTACATGAGATGGTCACTTGGTGTTCATTTGTTTTCCAGTTGAGAGTGTTTGGGTGCACATGACACGCTTGACTTTTCTAATTACACAGCAGACTGAACTCGAGCTCAAATTTAATTAACGCTTTGTTCGCCACTTTTTAACCAGAAATAAAAGCAAACGAATCGAATGAGGAGAAAAGTTCGAGTGTCGTCAAAGTAAATAGTAAAAAAAGATGCAAAACCGAAAAGTCAGCGTGAGCTGTAAATCACAGTAGAAAGATCATGCCTTACGCTAGAGTATGTTAAAATGTTAAAGAGAATAAAGGAGATGGAGAGAGTAGTAGATTTATAAGCTCAACTAGCTTGTAAACAAGAATGTACTAATTAATGAAACCTCAAAGTTAGTAAATTTCATGAAATTAGTTTTATATTATTATTATTATCTCTAGTATAAAAAGGTAATTTTGTTTTTACTACACAAGAAAACCAGTCATGACAGAAAAGCCCAATGAAAATAAAAATAAAAAACCAAAGTAAATATTTTTTCGCGTAAAAACACAAACAGAATATTCAGTTTAAAAATAATAGAAAATTAACATAATAAAAGAAAATGGCAGGCATTATCAATTGAATAAAAAAATGCCTGTATTTATTTTTCTTCTGCGTGATGTATTATTGAAACATTTTTAAAACTAAATCACCAAAAGTGAAACTTATGTGTTTGTTGAGTGGTAAAGGATTTATTGATTTTGTAAATATTTTTCCAGTGTCTTTTCTACTTTCAACTCAAGATAATATTTTCTAACCAAAATAAATACTGACACATACCGTAATTTATAAACCTTTGTACTAAAAAAAAAAAAAAAAAAATTTCCTTTTTAAAAACTAATTTAAAGTCCGTTACAAAGTATAGGTGCCAATATTTTTCTAAATCCAACCCTTTAAACCCTCATCAGTTGAGAGAAGGAGCAGCAGCGCGAACTTGATTTCCATTTAATTACCCAGAGGGCCAGGCGCGCGAAACAAGAAAGTAACTCCTTGTGGGGTAGAAAATCCTAACCTTATTAAAAACCCATTAATAAACCCAACCGCCTCCCAAGAGACAGCACGTGGAAGGAAAACAACTCAACTCGAGCTTAAGAGTCCACCAGCTCCAATATTCCAACGATTATCCAATTACTCTAAGCTTGTAATTGAAATTGCATGCTCTTAGGATTACTGTGCATATTCTATTTTGCACAACTCTCAAGTCAGAGGATTTTAAGAACTTAGCCACTAAGACGTTTAGCTTCCTTAAGAGATCTATTTCACCGAATACAAACATGGGAGAAAATGAAGCGTCAGTTAACATGACCTTAAAATAAAATTATTTATTGAATTTTCAATTTTAAATCATTTTACAAATCTATAAATATCTAAATTTAATTAACTCATCTACTAAACTTCTATTATTAAAGTTCAATTGCATATTTATGAGTAAAAGTTTCAAAGAAATCTGAAATTGAATTTTTTTTTCATACTTCTCAAAATTTAATTATAAGTTGTTATGTGAATAGAATTTTAAAATATAAACCATTTTAGGCATTCGTGGAATATAAATTGCTCGACTATGATATTTATATTATCATAATAATTTTTTCTTAAAACTGAAGCTTTAAAATTCGTTAGCTGCATATCTAACGGTATATTTATCTCAACAGAAGTCGTAAAACACACTTTCCCTCTTTCATTTAAAAGAAAGTGAAAGCTTGAATAGAAACATCGCATTTAAAGTTTTTAATCTGTTTTCCTCCCTAACTGTAATAGATTAAAGCCTTCCAAAAAATTTTCGATCACGGTTCAAAAACATGACTAATAACATACAATAATATTTCAAAATTCCCATTAAGTAATCAAAAATATAACTTCAATCTAGTTCCTAGTCACTGCCAAAATAAACTGCACAAGAGAAGTAATTAAAATTTATAATATTGAAATTAAAAGAAACCAACAAAAATCTCAAAAATCACATTAAATCTAAAAACCTAATTTAATAACAACCTTTCTAATTAATGCTGTAATAATATTTCCAAGCAACATTCATTCCAACTCTTATAAAAACTATTTTAAAACCATTGTCACCACCATTATATTCCTATGAGGGCATTTTCTCTTCCACAAAACGCTCAGCAGCAAAGCTCAGGGGCAGCACAACAAATCATTCCTAGAATTTCTGCTAATGCTCTCTCTCACTAGGAAACACGAAGCAAAACACAGTCATGTAAACAGTCAACATGATGAATCCAATACTCACTCATTCCTTCCTAACAAAACCACCACATTATATCCCCTTTAATGTTTTCTAAACGTTACAAAATAAATCAATCTCCCTTAAATTTGCCTATATATACGTTGTTGATCTGTTTACTCCAAAACACAAAAGAAGACGAAACTCAAAAGAGATAAAATCCGGATCATATAGTAGACAAAAAGCACAGGATAAGTTGATAGCTCTGGGCCTATAAATACGTAGCCTGGTTCATTAAAATCGGACCCATTCACCCAAGAAACCCTTAGATGCTTCGATTGGAAAGACTAGTGGACCAACAGAAAAAGCTTTCCAATCATCTTGAAAAAAAAAACAAGGCCATAGATAAAATGATTTTATATATTTTTTCTTAAGTGCAACGTCATGTAATACCCAAACAAATATTTATTTATAATAATTGTTAAATTTATTCCCTTAAAGCATAAATAAGAAGTTCATCTTATGATTATTATTCATCAATGTATTTTTTTTCTTATTTATTATTAAAACTCAATCATAATCATGTCAGAAAGGATGGCGCTTTCCAATTTGCCTGGCTACTCTCAAAGGTTTTTTTTTCAATCTATGATATATTTATAGTTTAACCATCAGAAATTTATTTTGTAGCAGAATTTTACGGCAAATAAACTTCAATTCAATTTTAAGTTATAAAATTATTTTATATTGCACTCTGTGCTGTTGACTGCAATTTGAGTCATTTTCTTAACAAAATGCCTCAATTCACTTGTACTGAAATAGCATTTAAAATGTAATAAACAATCTTTTTTCATTTTTATTACAATTTTATATATAACAAACTAAAGTAAAAAAGAAAAGATCATTGGTCGAACTGACATGTGCATTGACAACCATGCGAAATCTAATGTCCCACTTTTTGACATCAATTGGATGCCCAGTCTGTGACATATAACAGATGTCCACTAAATCAAATTCAGATTTAAAAAAATTGAAAACTTGAAACATTTATTAAATTTCAACTTCACTTTTGTTTTAAATTTAATTATTTGGTAATGTTAAAGAATTAAATAATAAATTTACAGCGTCGCTACTTTGGTATAATTAACAGCTGACTCTTATTGCAACTTGGCAGTGCACTCAATTATCAACAAATAACAAACCCAGTGAAGAAACACTAATGTTGTGAACAAGCTGACTATTACCAGAGAAAGGAAATACCCATTTGAGACCTGGTGTCAGTGCAGAAAAAGCTTTGAAGCACTCAGAAAAAGTCGAAAAGTAATGGCAGAATAATCCATGGCAATAAAAATTGCCATAATTCCATCCCCAGTGATGTGTTTCAGCATATATCATACACAAGTTTAAATGACACTCGACAAAACCTTAAGAGAAAAACTCAAACCACCAATTCAAATAAATCTTTCTATATTTATTTTCATTTCAAATCTAAGCGTTTTAAAGTAAGTCAAATAAAACGAGATGTAAACTGATCTGCTTCAATGCCATCAAACAAACAAAATTCAATAAAAGCTGGTAACATGAAAACTGGACATTTTACCTAGTACAAACTCGTAAAGATTTATCATAAATCGATAGTTGTGTCCGGGTTATGACAATTTCTCGGTTAAAATTAATATAAACATGAATAAACAAACAAATACCGTCATTTTCCCAGTTACGGTAATTAATATTTTAGTCGATATTTAAACCAGTACTGTCAG
Organism: Geophilus carpophagus; assembly: GCA_034687075.1. Classification (NCBI taxonomy): domain Eukaryota; kingdom Metazoa; phylum Arthropoda; class Chilopoda; order Geophilomorpha; family Geophilidae; genus Geophilus; species Geophilus carpophagus. The sequence continues at coordinate 18,190 of JAQFZN010000148.1, forward strand.
TTCCCTCTTAAATTTTTTTTACATCTTATATTAAAGACCCATCAAAAAATTTCATTCATGTGTGAATAAAAGCATGAGCGTGAAAATGTCAGCGCAAGAACACGATTTCAAACTGAATTTTTGTCGTCAATGTGAATTGAGCAAACCAACAGGTATCTCATCGTAAACCAAATGAAATTCCCAATTTCCTAAACATCTCCTCATGCCACTAACTAAATTCTAGCTCTTCGACTTATCTGGTGTGAACATGCGTACGCTCAGCAGTGCGTGTTATTAAAATCTGAAGAAACATTCTTTACAATTATTCAGTGTATGGTAAATCCTCCCCCATCAACATCCATTTCTTACGTCACAGGAAGTGGGTGGGAAAAGAGGTTATTAGTCAGAGACGCGTGTCCATTCAAGATAAGGCCAAAGTGACCAGAAGAATGGACGTCTCGACTGACCCTTCCCTTGTCTGCAAGGCAGTGAAGCGAACTCAAGAGGATCAAGGGACACACTTGATGCACCGCCCTTGTAAGCCCCTGACCGCGCATGCGCTCGCATTTGACGGGCCTCTAGAGTGCCCCTATCAAAGGGGAAAAATGAAAAGCACAGAAAATTGAATTTAGCAAAATCTAAGAGGAATTTGTGTTCCAACTCTTTTAATGTAACGATGGTGAATTAATTTCAAGCGCGCCAAGATTTTAATCATTTGATTAAAGTGGATAATGAAGAAAACCTATACACTTCGCTTGATTACACTCCTCCCTACTCTGAACATGCTAAAAATTTCCAACAATTTTAAAAACTTTCATCAAATTTTGCACAAATTTTTAATTAGTGAATGCATGATAAAATCCTGAATTTTATAAGTAAAAAATTAAATCTATACATTTTGATTTATATTAACTGTTTGTTTATTATTTTTCCTATTTTCTTCAAGTTATGTGTCACCATTTCTTTGAAAAAACCACTTGGTTATTTCCCAAACTATCGATAAATCATAAAGCGTGTAATCTATTCCAGACACTGACAGTGGAGAACACAAGAAAAGCACGCAATTTTTCCTATTGCTTTTATTTATTTTTCAATTTCTGTTTTCTTGTTCGTTCGTTTCACCAAATACTTTAAACGCTGCAAGTAACAAGTTACAGTTCCCCAATTTCACATCAAAACGTCACTAGTAAAATAAATGTAATGTGCGACTACTGCTTAAATTTGCAGCAAAATCAAATTTAAACCTAATGCAAAATGCCAGTGGTACAACCACCGCAGTGCATTAGTATGTTGTATGTTTTCAACTAAATTGCATAAACTTGTTGTTTCTTTCTGTTCATTCAAGCCATTCTCTAATTTAAACTTCTGCACACTGATTAAATGCAATGGAACTTGTTGACCGACCTTGTACCTATAATTGACCGTGTCCGTAGAGAAATCGATGATTACTCAAATTTGTTATAAAGTGGACGAATTTTAATGACACTAAATATAACTCCTTAATTAAACTTTCATTAGTTAAAACAGCAGGAATTTAAATCATTCTTATAACTTCAAGTTTAATTTGACAAGTATTTCACACATTTTATACACGACATAGTTTTGCAGTTACGGATAATAATAATAAACAAAAAATTAAAAATGTCAATAACTAAACAAAAATTGACGTTTTCATACTCTTTAGATTTTTTTGCAGAATTAACTCAAGATGATTGAATATTTTGAACAGACCAGTAGTGCTAATGCGCAACCTGGGATGTGCGAAAGATTTTCTAGGATTAGCGGACGAAAGAAACGGCTTAATTGTTTGCGTACTATTAGGTCAATATGACATTAAGCTCGTTGGTAAAATGAATTCTGCTGGATTGTACGGATAAAATAAACTTTGATCTTAATTTAAAGAAAAATTGAACCATTCTGATTATCAATTAAAAATATTTTAGTGCAGTATTTAATTTATTCTGAAAAAAATTGTAGGTGTAGCAAAAGATAGAAATTGAAATATTGGAATCAAATCTTTAAAAAATGTGCTTCAATCAAACAAACTGTTGATCACAAAATCAAAGTAAATGTCATCACTTATTCATTGACCCGAAGTTGATATATTTCGGTCTACACATCCTAAACTCATAATCAATATATGGCAATTATTAAAATGATTACCGTGACCATTGACCTTCACTTTTAATCATTCCAAAATAAATACTTTTTAAAATTACTATAACTAGAATAATTTCATTTATGTTGTATAGATTATAAATTTAGAAATTTACTTAGAAATAATTTCATCAGATGGCACGCACTTGTTACATGACTTAAAATGGCTGCAGAGCAAAAGCCAGAACCAAAGCATCTTCAATGAGAACAGATGATAACGATGAAATCAACTAGCATTAAGTGTATGCACATCATCCATATCTTCAACTCCCATGGCAACAGCCATAGCAACCGCCGAGCAAATGCCAGGGATAAATCAGACCGTAGGTCGACCATAGAACGAATTCTGGTCGGTGCCCATTCACCGCAGACTGTGGTCACTTATAGCCACTAGAGGACCCATACGTCATCACTGCACGTCACAAAGTGGTCAAGCAGAAAATGCCAGGATTATGCGGGTGCCAGGATCAGCATGACGAATGGCCCGGCCGACGGACCGACTACAACTCCGACCGCTCACCCATTTTTGCCCTCGTATTTTTCGCCTCATAAAGTTGGAGAAAAATTCGGAATAAATTGCAACTTTCACCTCAAACATGCCAACTTACAAATCCTTTATTCAATTCATTTCCCCCCTTACATTTCCATACCAATCATCATTACCTTTTAACAAGATCTATTCAGATTTGATATTTTATAAAAATTGTATTGACTCAATCAAAAGAAAATTCATTTTATAGCTAAATTATTTCAATTTTCCCTAAAGACAGAATTTTTCAGACCTCGAAACTCAACAAAAGTGTCTAAAAAAATTAATTTTTGTTAGCTTAGTTATTTTAATCAAATTCATCAAAATCAAATTCATTTAGGTCGCTTGAATATATCAAATCCAAATTTAACAAACTAAAAAAAAAAATCTGAAAAAAACCACAGAGCCTCGTTAAATAAGATTGTGTAATCGATGAGAAAAGAAGAAGGGTAAAGCAAGAGTGAAAATGGGACTGGTAGGATGAGTAGTTTAATTAAAAAGTAACTCATTAGACACGAAAAACTAGTGGCGTCTTTCGACCTGCACTTTCCCAGCCTCAGGTCGTTGATGTTGGCATCCAATCAACAATGCTCATTAACTCCTTTCCCGGAAGTCTGCTATCGGCTTCATTTCCGGAACCAAGAGTGTCAGCGTTGCTATGGTTACCAGGTATAGAGGCTGATCTTATTTTGATAGCACAAGCCTCGCTTGCGACTGAAGGACAAAAAAACGAAAATTGCGATCAGTAATGGGGCTCGAAACTTCACCTTGTTTACTGATTTGCATTCGTTACTAAGTCAAACGCTAAAAAAAAATACAAAATAAGAGAAAAGTCAACACGTTTCAGCAAAAAAAGACTAACGATATTAACTCACTAAACTACCAATCACAAAACATCAAAACCCAATTTAAAATTTGTATAAAATTTATGTTAATTAATTAGACTACTTTGTAATTTTTCACTGAGTATTTATGGCATTGCGACAGAATTTTCTCTCACTTTTTGATAGCCACGGCCACTTGTGATCAAAAAAGTCTTGAGTTGGCGCACATCTGCAGAGCAACATCTGCCGCCTTCCATTTGAACCAAGCCTGTGGCTTCAACTTGCCGCAAAAAAAAGGATTACAGATAGACAAGACCAATCCTTTTATTATCTTGACGCTAAAATAATCTGCAACGATAAAACTTGCTGTAGTTGTAGCCATAAACAACACTTCTAGCTAGTTCACCTTTACTTGCACCCAAAAAACACTCAAAAACAAAACAAAAAAATAAAACCAAATAAATAAAAAACATTTCTATAAAATATTCAGTGTGTTGCATGTTATTTGATTATCGTGCAGATGATAAATATTCATAGAAGCATTCTATGAATGTCTTATTTGACAACTAAAATTTTGATTACTTTACTGACATTATTTTTATTACCTATTCAAACAAATGCATCAATATACACGTTATATATTATTTCTAATCCAACTCATCAGAAGTTAGATGTTGCACTTTACTCCTACTTTATGTCTTGTTTCACTTTCCATCTTACATTTTATATTTCATATAAATGTCATTTAATTTGATTAAATTCTGCTGCAAGGTACAAAACTCCCTGTTGAAATTTATACATAAAACCAACTGACGACTTAAACGATTTGATAAAAAAAGTGAGTAAAAAAAAATAGAGGGTAAAAATCAAACGAATCATATCCTCACTGAATGTTAAAAAAATTATTTAATTTTTCAGTAATATAAGAGATATAAGAAATTTGTAAGCAACTTGAGCACGATTTGCTATACCATTAAATGAAAAAAATTCCCAAAGAAAGAAGAATGAAAATTTCCAACTCGTGAAAGTCCCTTAAATTACCCCCTTCCTACCAACCCTTCAAGTCTGAACATTAATTTACGCAAACGACAAACAATTCCGATTCGCTTCCGATCGACCAACGACGTCGCTGCGTCATTGCACGCACTGTTGAACCTTCGTCATTGTGTTCAACGATGCAAGCACGACAAATTGCACTCCGTCGCCTATGCAAACCAACCCTCCCTTACATCGCACAAACTCAATACACACTTTTCAAAAAAAAAAAAGATTTTTTTTCTTAAGAACGGCGCTTTTCTCAGAAACCACTTCAGCGACATTTGGCGCTATGCCCATGTGACGTCACGTCAGATAAGAAGTTATACAGAGCGGCGTATCAGTCCGCTCGCTGACCTGATGGGCCCCAATTTTACGAGAGGCCAAACTGATAAACAGCCCCAGGGCCAAGCAAGGGCATCGGAGGCAAAGGGGGCGTTGACGGAAGAGATAACCTTCACCGATTCTGCACTCATGCCTACCTTATGTCTGTAAATGACAGCAAACAGAATCAATATTGATAAGGGTTACCGTCCCTATCGACTTCGAACTTGCTGAAAAGAAATGGTCGGTTTCCATTACAGAAGAAACATTTCCTAAGACCTTGTCAATAGGTTTTCTCTTTTGGCAAACTTACTCTACAGATATGTTATTGACTGACATGATAAAACTTGATGTAGACTGGTTTCAAATGAAATACTTTTCTAGATTTTAGCTGTTATCACAATATTATCTAAATTTTACTTAAAGATTGCAAAAACAATTCAAAATAAACAAATTAAACGACTGCTGACTGGGCGAAATTTAATTACATAGCTTAATGTGTTATGAATAAACAGAAAAATTGTTAAACAAATTTTAAACTGATTAAATATTCAATTAAAACTATCATACACAAAAAATTGTTTTAAATTCTTTTCTTAGTGATTCTTCACGAATGAAAAAATATAAACCAGCCAAATTCATGTCCACAAACATTTTACTTTGTTTACAATTTGCATTGATTTGTTTACAATTCCTCTCATATGTGCACAACAAGTTTAACTTACTGTAAATTACATCTCACTATAAACAAATTTCAAAATATCTAACTCGTTTTTATACATTTTTTTAGAATTAGTAAACATTTTCTCAGTGTATATTAAACTGTCAAACTTTACGTACAATATCTTATTTTCAAAATATATCGCTTTTCATTCAAAAAATTGATGTCTTTTAAGTCTATTTATATTAAAATGCAGATATTTTTCAATAAAACGTTTTCTTACACACCGGATCTATAGCAACCTGAACATATTGCTGATTTAATGTCTGATTCCAAGTACATATGACTGGACTAGGATACTAAAAATTGTAGTAAAACATCAGCAAACTTTTTTATTTCAGTGACATATGGCAGAAATCACATTCTACCGTAAAGATAACATCAATGATTTACGGACCATATAGACTCAGAAAAAAATTGCTCAGGAAATAACTTCTCTTTTTTCTAAATGAAGAGAAATTTCATCCAATTAAAGCAATAAAAAAGTTAAAATTAATTGACATTTCACTCAAATTGCAGGTGACAATGTGAAGATGTGTTTCAAACTTGCATTAAGCTTAAGACGACATTGAAAACTGTCTGAAGGATGAATAATGTATACATAAAATTCTTTCAAAATTATTAGACCCGTATTAAAAATTTAAGCATAATCTTCTAATGAAACTCTTTTGGGAGTAAAAAAAACTAAGTTAATTTGTAATGCAAGACATATTTTAGGTGATATTTTAAATATAATATCTTAAAAGAAATCTTTCGCTAAGTTAAAAGTTAGAAATGAAATACGAATCTTGTTAACTAATTAACGAAGAAACACACTTTTTAAGTGATAATTTTTTTTCAAACTACTACCTGCCTTGCATATCGTATTACTGTAAGTGCATACATAAGAGTAAACACATGCAACCTTGGAAATAAATTTTAAAGCTGTACATTTAAAAAAGTGTACACAACAACATCCCAATGCAAAAATGCTAATTTTTATTTCGCACCAATTTAAATTTCCTTTGTGACCAAAATTATAAATGAAGATTACACTTCAGAAAATGTTAAATCGCACTTGAATTCATCCAAATCAGTTAGTTCCAATCCTAAGTGCTACCCCTGAATGAACAAAAGCATCTCCCTGAAAGCATGATATCAGATAATAAATATAAAAATATTAAATATTCCAAGATTTACGAACCACCATTTTTTCCCCTTTCAAAATAAATTACATGCAAAACTCGTGATTTAAATTAAATTTCAGCCCAAACTGAATTTGAATGTCGAAATTAAACTAGGTATAAATAAAATACCATGTTATTTCACGTTGCAAACAGAGCAAATTGTAATATACTGTATCCAATATCGTCAACCAATGTTACAAACATTGTTCCCCCACTTTTCATCTAAATCCAAACAGGGCTGATATTCTGACATTGGTTTTCGACATTCCTTAATATCACTGCTCAAGAGAGACCTGGCCGACTCCATGTTGCCATGACAGCAGCATCAGTCAATTAAGTCAACAAAAAGAGAGGGGAACTGCGAGAGCGAGGAAAGAAATAGATAGATATAGGAAAAGCAAAGTAGAAAAGCAAAAATAAATTGCATTTTTCAACGACGCTCCGTGTTACGCCCAAAAGAACACTGATGTTAAAACCCAAAGGAAAAATAAAGCTGAGTAAATATTGATGTCTTTCTTCATTCTCAATCGAGTCGTTTAATAATTCAAGATTGAGATGTTCGACAATAGCTTCGGTGACACCCCAACTCTAGTATTGTAGAAACAACAAGAAAAAAAATAATAAAAAAACCCCAAAGAAGAAGAGAGAGAAAGAGGGGGAGGGAGAGAGGAAAAAAACCCTGCTACGTACAAACACGGTTCACTCATAAATCCTTGCCGATTCCCCCTCATTGAGCCACGGATGGAACGTCGGGTCTCCAAAGACCGGCTCCGCAATTTCGCCTCCGGTACGCATTAAGACAAGACTTCGCCATCACTTCCAATCAAGTACACCAGAGGGCGCTCAACCGGAAGTGATTGCTGACACCTGCGGTCCCCCTCCTTCCCCCCACTTCTACTCCGGATGGGGCGGCCAATGATGCGGAAGTGAAAGAGAAAACGCAAAGCTAGAAGAAGTATTAAAGTCAATGGCAGCTGCAAGTGAGTTCACTGGAAAAAGTGCACTTGCAACACACTGCCTTCTTCTTTTCTCGCTACCAAAGAAGCTTTAGCAATTGCTTTATAGAAAAATGTACAATAACACTATTTTCAATGGGGTTGCTGCTACTTATCTCGATAAATAAAGGAAAAATGGTTTTTAAACTGTTGAAATATGAGTTAGTTTTCACTTTTCGCCATTTTTTTCACTCGGTAAATGCTTTTATTTATTTTTAAAAAAGATAAAATGGGAGAACGTTTGAGCAATTTTTATTTTAAATGCAATGTTTTAAAACTTCTCACTTATCAAATTATATAATTGCTGATTTGACATCTTAAGTGTGTTCAAAACAGCAAAATTAGACTTATTAATTATATTATACATGTTTTAGCTGCCAGTGAAACTAATTGATAAATTAATTTATCCTAAACTGAAAAATGTTTAACTTATTACTATTAAAAGTAACTGTTCTTTAAAGTGCTGACATCACTCCAAACAAGCAACACTCTTGTATCTCGCTTATTGCACCAATATATCTAGAAAATAGCAGTAGAATCCAGTACAGACTCTACACGACTACTCGCTAGAGCTTACCTTTAAGTCCCTATTTAAACCATTACCATAATTTAAAAGAAATAATGTTCCATCCATTTCAAATTTCTCTAACAATGGCACTATAATAAGTGCAAAAAGATGACTGAGCCTCCATTCGCAGCTGTTAAATTCTACATTTTCAGCTACTTTTTAAAACATGAAAAAATAACATATTGAAAATGTACACCTGTGCAGCAGTAAAGTGATCCCGAGAGAAACTGCGACGAAATTCTTCTTTACCGTACCTCAAAGCATAAAAAGTAAGAGCAAGGAAATCCTTAAAGCACCGTAACGAATTTTTCGTTTACTTAAATTGAACTGTTCTTTTCTCTTTATACTCACTTACAGAATCCTTGATTATTTTAAATGAAAAAACACCAAACGTGATATACAAAACATTTTACAAACATTTTTCAAACAATATTAACATTTTCCCATGAGAATAAAATTCTATATAAGTAAATAATCTTTTTAATTTATTTAAAAATCAAATATTTTAATATTTTAATGCATTCTAATGCATACTATTAAAAAAAGCAATAAGTACAAAAATTTAATACTGAAGTTAAACAAATACCTAGAAAACATTTATATAAATATTAAATATAAACTTGTTTCCTGGAGGCATAGCTAGACATTCATAACTTCTAGAAAATCAAATTTCCTTTATACATCTTATAAAATGCAAGTCAAATATTCAAGCTTCAAGTTATTTCAATTTCCCAATCAAATTAAAACTGAGATTTGAATTTTAAATACTTTTAGTAAACTTTCCCGCTTTAACATCACTTGATTTAGGTAAACATTTTGATTAATACACAAGCATTTCGAAAATAGCGAATGTAAATAGAATGAAGATTAATTATTGATAGCGCTCAAAAGTTTACACGATAAAATTTCCTATTTCAAACTTGTGTATATGGATGTGTGTGTATGTGCACATACATTAAAAGCTTCGGATCCCAGCGAAAGCGCAATACGCGAGAGAGAAATGTCAAAACTGAATTAACCACTGGTAGAAAGCAGGGACAATCTAATTTATAGAGGAATTAAAGTACACAGAGATTAAATATGCTCGGTTTAATAATTTCAGCCATTGCTGATTAAATCATATTATCCTCATGCACCGAACATTCGACTTTTCTCTTGGTCAATTTTTCCCACCATTAGCATAATCAAGTAAAACTCCAAATAACAAGTGCCTAATTTCCGCTCCAAACACATAGTAAGGTCAATTGTATTAAACTCTTCTAATTTCCTGCAACAGATGGCTGTATAAAAATTTGTGTGCAAAACAATACTTTTGTTGTGCCCAATTGTGTGCTTTATAAATTATGATTAGCAACACAATTGTGCACTTGAATTTTTATTTCATTCAATATCCTTGCTGCCGTCTAACCGCAAATTTTCCAACAGATCTCTAGGGGTCTATTTACATAGGGCGCCTGTATAAATAAAATTAGAGACCCAGATTCTATTAAACTAAAGTAAAGAAGAGGCCGTAATATGCTGACTGCACCGGTTCTCATCTGATCACCGAGGTTAGCAGCATCAAGCGAGGTTGGATATATAAGGTGACCACTTGGGAATCACAAATGCCGCTTCTAAGTTTATCCAAGCACAACTAAAAGTACAAAAGTTCCCTAGTTTATGTCCATATTCAGTTGAGAAGGTCAGTAAATTTGATTCTATTATCATAGAACACGTGCTCGTCTTTACTGTATTCAACAAGATGTTGGTAGTTGTCAAAAAAGAGTTCAATTTTTTTGTAGGTATATAAGTTAATTCATAATTAAACAAGTACAATTATTGTTACTGATTGGATTTTATGATGTACTAAAGCACAATACAATGTCAATCATGTGTGTTATTTGTAAACAACAGCTTATCTCTTGTAACGAAAATGTACTTAACTTAAAACAATACAAAATCAATAAATGATTTTTATTTAACGAAGCTAAAAGCAGGGTCAATAAAGTTTGCGAATTCTCGTTCAAAAATATATAAATTATTTAGTCAAATAACAAAATTATTATTTAACTTGAAATTACCAATTTTATATGAGATTAAGACTGAGATGTATCAGTATCAGTTAAATTTAACTTAAATGAGTATTTAAAGACAGATTAAACAAAGTTAGGTTGCACTAATATTTAACTTCAGTTTAAATTTGAACAATATTTTAAATTTAACTGCTCAAAAACAGCCAGTTAAAATTTGAACTGTCAAGTTTAATTTGAACAAAATGGCTGACTGCTTGTAGTTAGATCAGTGGGTTAGATTTGAAATTGAATTAATTACATCACTTACACAAATTTAGAATTTTTATTTTTGCATGCAAGATGATATAAGGGAAGTTTGGAATTAACCTGTATATTTTGATCAAGTCATTAAGAGTACATATACCTTTTATGAGTGCTTTGGTTCCCTTGTCAGTTCCATTTTTCAACCAAAGCCATTTTGAATAACATGATCAAATAAATGATCACACAATCACATTCAACCAATCGTAACCACACTAACAAATATTTGTAGGTTAAAACTTCAGTTAACTAAACTCCAGTTAGTTTATTTGGTGCAATTAAAAAATTTAACTGTAGATTTAAATTCAAAAGTTAGCTTAACTGTAGATTTAACTGATGTTGATGCAGACCAGCCCCAGTGAAAATAAACCTGATTTATTTCAGTTTTCTGTTTTTATAATTATTTATACAAACATTTCTTTAATAAATTCACTACTCATTATATTCACCATCTCAAGCAAAATTTTATCTCATTTTCATTTGCCGTTCTCAAAAACAAAATAACATTGCATTTTTTTACTGTAAACCTCGCAGGCAAATACACTACCATTTTGAATTCTTGATCTGTCACAAAAAGAAAATACAATTTTATATTTCTATCTGTTCTTGAGAAAATGCAAGTCTTTTAGAAAAAGAGTATAGAATACAAGATAAAATAATTTAAGCATCTCAAATAAGACATCACAAAACAACTGAGCTAGACACAAAATGAATTAATAATAAGTAAAAGATATAATTTAAACTTGACATACCATTTTCCTCAATTCCAGATTCTCTAACAGTCTCTTCAGGAGTTTCTACAAAAAAAAAAAGTAAAATTAAAAATTAAAAAAAAAATAAGTAATTACTGTGTTGCTTGATGCGTTGCAACAATGGGCAGTCAGACGAGTGAAAGATTAAAAGAAAAACGAGAGAAAAAGACAGAAGGGTGGTAAAAAAGCCGATTGAAATCAGTTAGCAACGTGACAAGTTGAAGGCGATGCCTGTCACGCGAAAGAACCAATAAGACGCCACGGGTAATGAAAACGCACATATCAACCTAAATGGATCCACTAAACGTTCGCACACGTCCAGAACAATGATTTAACATTTTCCTCTTTAACAACAGGTTTGCTTTACTCGATGAGACAACGGATTTTAGGCTACAAATTACAACATCTGGTTAACAACAAACCCAACATTCTTTTACATTAAAAGAGACAGAAATGAGAATGGGAAAAAAAATCTCAACCCTGTCACTCGAAAATTCAACATAACGCTTGGTCGTTTGCTCACTTGTTTCAATTTACCATGCCACTATCATCATTAGAGAAATTGCTCCTTCAAATTAATATAACATTGTTGTAATTAGCTTAACGCTCATACAAAATTAACGCATCAATTCCGGCGCTAAACCTCTGTTTTCTACCTAAAAACCATATCTGCCATTGACACGTAAATGAATCAAAATTAATACAATTAACCACGGTTTTAATCAGGAAACACCGCAGTAGCGAAATGATCAATTAATACAACTTTTTAATTTTTTTTCTGCATAATTGAAAAATAGATGAAAAATTCTCAGAAGTGCAAGAAATGTTTTAAGAAAAGAAAAGTGTGCAATGTATGCCTATTGCCGATTTTCAAAACCAAGAGATAAAAAGAAATGACTATTTTATGTTGCAAGCAGCTGCTGCATGAATAAATGAAACAAAATATTGTTTTTTTCTGATACCAAAGAAACCAAATATTATTATTAATGCGTTTAGATATCAACATTATTTCTGTCAACTCAATTTTCTGTAAATTAGTTAAAACTAATCAAATGGTGCAAAAATTTGGTAGTAAAATCTGTAAAATCAACACGAAAATAAAATTGAAGATGATGATTTCACACACTAAAAATATGTGTAAATTCAATTTCATGAGCGAGATATGCAGTAAGATTTTTATCACTGAATACAAATATAATTTTCGTCAAATCAAACATCTCCAATCTGAGAGATCCTCTTGTGCAAGTGCCTTTCAATATGCTCCACTTTAACCAACTCGACTCATCCTAAAAATCAACAACTGTTGCCATTCTGCTATACATGCACTTGATCGTAACATTGTTCCACTCCTACGCAGCAATAATCCCAAGAGAGATACCATGTTCTGCATTTAATTATCCGACTAAAGAATTGCACACACGCCAACACAATCAAGTTATGTTCAAAGGGGAGCGAGATATAGAGAAGGGTGCTATACGAGGGGCTCAAGGGGGTATAGGGTGGGCTGTTCAAGTGGCCTAGGGTGATAAGTTTGAAATGCGAGCCCATAAAATTCGAACGGATGCGTTTCAGCGTCTCTGCGTTGATTGGAACCGTTGCTGGTGTTTCCCTATTCCCCCTCGCTTCGCCCTTCTCGTGGCCCTCTCCAACTCATCATGTTGAGACTCCCCGATGATTCCAATGCGCATGCGTACAAGCTAAAACGATGCAAATTGAAAACAAGCAAATTTGTACTTGTATAAAAGAAAAGAACAGACTTGCCAGCGATAAGGGTCAAGTCAGAAGAGCATTAACGAGGGAAGAAACAGAAGCAAATGAGAAGATTTTTTTCTCTTCGTGTGAATTTGACGGTAATGTCAATGGCGATGTTTATGACGTGTTTCGTATAAGCTCTAAGAGGATTTCGAGTGCGAATTTATATTTTTCGTGTGAAACTGACAAAAATTGGCGTTTGTGGTCATCAAATGGGTCTTTATTGCCCACTTTTTCACATCTTCGGTCATTTTTCGCAGATGATATAAAAATGTAATGAAGTTTTATTACGTATCACCAGGGATTAGTTTCAAATTGTAATGGTGATAACAATTTTTTTTCTTCTAGTGATTGTGATTTATGAAATGCTAAATGAGAGTTTAAGTTTGGAAAGCGGTTTTCAAATTAAAAATCTACAAGCATAAAACTTGTAGAGTATTTATTTAAGAGCGACCAAGTAAAAACGGTGGCTATTATATGATGTAATCTGCAGGGAGAATTAATTACTTGGATGTGAGCAAACATTGGCCTGGTAATTGGTGCCAAACAGCGCGTGCTGCCAAATCATGTACCCCCACTCTCTCTTCACGAAGGCACGTCATTTTAGCACGCAATTGTGCCTAAAACTAGCAACTAGTAATAAATTAATAAAAAAATCCTAATGCGTTGATGAATAATTTCCGTAATTAAAATTACATTTCATTACAGTTTGCATTTTTTTGCAATAATTATATTTAATTTTATAGGGTTTTTGGTATTTAAGAAACTTTTTACCGGTAAAGTGTTTTTTCTTTGCTAGATTAATCTAAAAACTATATGTTATTAAATTTGTAGTCAGTTAAAGGAATGCTATTAGAAACTATGGCAGCCACATATTAAAGTTGTTCGAAACCGATTTGCTACTTTTCACAGTTTTTTCATTTAAAACAAAAAAAAATTAGTTCTTTGGACACATTGATTTATTTCCTTCAGGAGAGACTTTTCTGCTGTGTAATTGTGCACATTCCAGTGTCGATCATTTATTTTTTTTGGTATTTTTGCCACCGAGATATTTCCCGCTTAAACCTTTATCAATTATCACGCATCAATTGCGAGTTATCTCACTCCAATCTTTTATCGATGTCAAAAGAGTAATCTCCAATATTTTTCCTTTAAGAAAATTGCAAGTGCTAATCTCTTTATTTATTATTTATTAGATAATTTATTAAAACACAAGAAATGAATAAAAATCTCAATATGTCATGTCAATCACCCTTTTTTCTCCTATTAATATCCTAAACCCGTTAAACATTAGGTTTTAATATTCAAATCTAATTTAAATTTTAAATTTTTATTTCACAGTAAGTGACCAGAGTGAGCCATTCATCATTCATCACTCAAGGTAAATAGAAAAAAAACATATAAAATTTATGCTATAGCATCTTAAAAATGGCGCCTGATGCTCATCAATATTTATTGTAACGCAAACAATGCGAAATGCCAGCTGAGAAAAACTTATTTCAAAAAAAAAATTGGATCTACTCGGTGGAGAACTTAGGCAAATGAGATCGCTTCAATTGAAGACGAAATCAATATTCAGAGGAAAGACACGAGACCTGAATAAGAAAAAGGAAAAATAGGGGAAAAAAGAAAGGAGAAAAAGGAACAAAGGGAACAATCAAAGAAAAAGGAGAGTCAAATGGCGACAAAATTCCAACTTAGAAAACTCATATTTGTCAAGTTAGAGAAAAACCGCATTAAGAAGGTCAAAAATTCAAAGTTGAAGCTTAAAATTAATTAAAAATGACAAAATGTCTCATATATTTTTCAAAAACCCCTTTTATAACCCTTGAAACAAATTCAAGCTATAATGTAAATAAATAACAATAAAAATAAAACTAATTAAATCCGTTTTCACATCCCCATCATCATCTCCTATCCATTAAACGTGTAATGAAAATACTATTCCCTAACCCCAGCCTTAAATCACGTCACTAATCTTAATTATCAGTTGCTATAAAGTCAATCGGGGCAATATCGCAACAGTAGGAGATTTATCCCGTGTAGAAAACAATCTCGTGACCCTTATAGAAGTAAACAAAGTGACCCCCCTACTGCGTGGTCAATGAAGATCTACCTCTAGAAATCCCCTTCCCAGTGTTCATAAATCAGTTCTCTGTGCACTTCCTTTGTTTATTACCTCCAGTGCGCAGGCGCACCAAGTGTCAAAGGGTTAGTGAGTTTCCTTAGTCTAGTGATAAATGGCCCCCCTTGGAAAGGCTGGCGACATGCCATCTGTCATTGAGACAGGTGAAAAATACCTTGCTTCTTACTAAGATTTGTTCTATTGATAATTTATTACATTTCCTTAAAAAAATAAAGATTAAGAATATATATAAAAATTGTGTGATTAAAACATAAAACAAAAGTGGGTTTAATATAACAAATTACTCCCAATAATTATTGATAACCATAACAGAAAAAGAGAGGAAAAAATGACTAAATCCTCTAGTGAAGATTTATTGTTTTGATTTAAGGGCTATCGACCATTTTGTCAGACAAATCCGATTAAAAATGACTAGGGATTGCATGTAACCCCTTACAAGTTTCCTTCACTCAGGATTTGTCCTATAATTGCTTTGTTGATATTTGGCTCGTTCCGTCTTAACCTCCTCCACATCCAGGGTCATAAATTTCGTGAGGGATTCTTTCTTTATCTAAAAACCTTTTCCTTATCTCATTCCTTCGGCTCGAAGAGGGGGAAGTTCACATTCATCATTCACTTTGTACAGCAAATACACATTACTCAACTAGCTACATTTACACAACAATTAACTCTTGTGTTTAGGAGAATCTCCTAACATAACAAACATAAAAAAATATTCCAGCGAAGAAAACATTTTAATAATGTCACGTCAACTTGTATTTTCGACATAATCATCTATCTAGATGAAAAATCAAAAAAGAATGAGCAAATAGGAAATGAAAACAAGAGCTCGATGTGATTCATCAACAAATACAGTGAAAATTGCAGTTATTATGATTTGAAAATTGCAATTTCAATCTGCCTGTGGCAGCTAAAATTTGCACATCAACAACGCGACATGCAACCAATACATCAATAATGTCATTAACATGAATCTCTATATTAACACAACGTTAGGTGCAGCTGTAGTTGGATAATGTAAATCCCAATAAATCTTAATTGTCAAACGCAAACAAGGTTTAGTTTTAATAAATAGGTGTTGAGCTCGGTTTCAATAATAATGGCCATTTTATTAAGATGCAGTAATTCTCATTAAGTTAACATATAACAGCCATGTTCTTATATAAAATTACGAATTAGATTTGTGCAATTGCAAAGTGCAAAGAGTAAAAATCTGGAGTTGTGACGTTATACGTAATTGATATCGAATATCAATATTTCTAAATGTTGTTTATAAATAATATACGTCTGTATTCATAAATATTAAAATTTTTACTTTATTGGAAATTGTATTAAATATTTTTAATTAAGTAAAAGATAATAATTCAACAATTCGTAGGCAACGCTTCAAAAGTTATTGCTCTTTGGCATTTCGAAATTTAATATGAACAATTTTTTTCTCCGTATTTATTTAAAATTGGCATCCCGTGTTCAATAGAAATTAACTGTAATTGACATGCGATCAAATTACATTTGCATTCCCAAGTAGCATTCTTAAATTTGGAAATCTCCATTAGATTTGCCAATAACAATATCACTTACAACACATACTCAACCAAACTTGATAAAAAAATGCAACAAATACAATCTCGCAAACATTCATGAACACCTGTCAAAACCACAACCTCCCCCCTTCAACCGTATCTGAAATTTGAACAGATGGCATCATTGGTTGGCACATTAACTGATCTCTAGCGACGCCAACTCCCCTTGCGGCCATCTACAAAACTCTAGCAACCAATCAGAACGTAGAACTAGGTATCTGGATTTCATCCTGACTAGGTTGGCATGACTGCTTGTGAAATGCCATTAATTCACCGCACTCGAAACTGCACTGCTAAATTCGCTCGGTAAACGTGCACAGAGATGGAGGGTATCAAAATGGACTTACAATGAGTTCTAACTTTTAAGTGGGCATCACTTGCCTTTATGATGTGCCTCGATGAGAAATTCCTGTCCTGTTTATATAGTCATCAAATTCAGCTGTTATGGTCATAAACGCAAAGCTAAAAATCAACTCATGAAATGCCAATTTAAATTTATTCAAATAAGACTAGCATTACGTGCAGTGATAAAACGCCCGAGCACTAAATTAATATAAAGCAGCGTTCGTTTGTGTGTGTTTGGTATTATTTAAATGATTAGTCAAAGTTTAGAATAGGGATTTAGATGAAATTATCTGAATTTTTTATCAAATAACACAGTCATTCTTAAACTGAGGGTCGCGAAAAAGTTTTAGGGGTCACAGAAATTTTGAATAAATACGTATTCTGCCAGTTTAGTTGTATTAGGCTTCTCAATGTATATTGTACAAGATAAGATATTTTTTGATCATCAGATACAGTTCACCCATCTCGATAAACATTTTTTTATCAACAGGAAGTGACGTGAAAATGTCATCAAAAACAAGATATAACTCGGGCTTGTTTATCTTGTTTATAGATGTGGTCAGCAACAGCCATTTTGAATTTTTTTGACCAAAGCAACCAAGTACTTTTTCTATAGACTTTTTTAATTAGGCTAATGAGTTATTAAAATTAAATTGCTCAAATAATAAATAAAAATAAATTTCAAACAGGAAGTTGGTATGTAAACACCCATTTTAACCGTTTTAAACCGTTTTATTAATTGGATTTAAAACGGATCACTCTTAAAAACAGTTTATACTGCTTTGCAAAAACAATTTTTACCATAATATTTTGTTTTTATTTTGTCCTTGAACGCGGCTATTGTGTTACATCAAAAATAAAAATAAAATCTCTGTTGCTTAGCAGTGCAGCTCTATCTCATAATACATTTTAGAAAGCAATTGCTTTATTATTTTAGTAACTTTTAGTAAATGTATCGACTTCCCAGTATGCAACTAAAATTGTAAACAAATTATCTTCTTTTTATACCTAGAATCAACTTGCCACTATTTTTATCTTCCTTCAAAACCATTCAGATAAATATTTAAACAAAATTATAAAATTTAATGTTTCCAAGAATGAACACGTTAATTATTCATTAATTTTCCAACAGATACAATAATATTAATAGTATGATACGATGAATTTTAACAAAATAAAAGCTTTTTAATTAATCCTATCTTTTGACAAGTCATTAGCGACCTTCGGTGAAAGGGTTAATTTGCTCGCAAAGGTTAACACGAAATAACAAACACGTTTGTCCGCAAGAAAATTGCTACGATTTTCTACCCAAAATTTGTTTAAATTCCGAGCAAACGAGACACCCTAACACGACAACATTGGCCAAATATTTTCCGTGGTCACATAAAACTTTCATTTTAATTTGCCGGAATGTCTCCATGGAAACTTATGTATGAATTCAAGTATCTTGTAACGTAACCATGCGAACTAATTAGGTTTCAAGTGACTTTCTGCCATGTTGCCACATTACATCACGGGGTAAAAATAAAACCTAAATTAATCCCACCTTAAGCTTGCTCCTTATTTCGCTTTTGTGAGCAATTCTTCTGCTAAATTTAAAGTAAAATGGCCACCGTTTCAAAATTTAACTTGACAATTATGACAACTTTCTCCCTTAATGAACATCTTGCCCATTTATTTTGTTGACTAATCACCAATCAAAAGAGAAAAAAATAATTTTTAAATAAATAAATAATGAAAAAAAAACGAAATAAAGAAAAATGGATTTGTTTGAAACATACAAAGAAAAAAAAGTATAAGAGATAAATGAAAACAGGAAAACCGGAGTAATGTTGAAAAAAAAAAAGAAAAAAGACGAATGGGTTTGGCTTGATTTAATGAAAGAAGTTGCCATTGTGCGAGGCACAAAGGTGCAGCAATACTCAAGAGTATTGACAGTAGTTGCAAAGGGTGATAAATGACGTCACTCAATCTCGGAGTGAAAACATTTTAAAAGAAGTGGAGAAAGAGGGTTTAGAAAGGGTGGAAAATGATGTAGTGTGAAGAAAAGTGGGGATATAAAATGGAAAAATGAAGACAAGAAATAGTGGAAAATATCATTGAATATAAAAGAAAAATGAGTAAAGAGAATGGGAAATAGGGATAATTGAATAGGGAGAAATAAAGCACGGGGGAAATGGGCAGAGAAAGCGTAAAGTAGGTGGGTAAATCAGCAGAAAGAGGGGAAATGGAAACGCTTTAAGATTCAAGAATAGTAAGAATGAGTGAGTCACTTGGGGATTTCTAAATGATTCAGGTGGATTACACGTTTAAATAGAAAAGGGAAGTATATAAATAAAAGATGAGTCAGTGTAAAAATAAAAATACAGTCAATCTTTTTTTATATAATAAAATATGAGATAAAAAAATATAATAAAAATTGTAATGACCGCACTATTTTATACAATTCATTTTTATAACGTGAAGTAAAAAAAAGATGATTTAATACGTAAAAAATTAGTTATAAAAGAAATAAATTGTTGTTTGCTATTTTGATAAACCTATTGGTGTGTTGTGTATATAATTTAAACCTAATTCTAATTTTAAAGATGACTTTAACTTGAAATATCGTCTTTAAACAGAAAATTATATTAGCAGAAATTCGAGAAGCATTTGTTGCGCTGCCCCTGAGCTTTACTGCTCAACATTTTTAGAGAAAAAGAATTTATCCGCCTTGGGAATACATTGAGTAATTTCTTTTTTTTTATTTATTTTTAATGATTGTTTACTCACTTTAATACAAAATTATTATAATCATTTTTAAAAAATCAATGAGAAAATATAAATAAAACAAAACTCAATGAAACTTTAATTTTCTAATCAAACTTCTCAAACAACCCCTCCCCCCAAAAAGAGAAAGATAGAAAAAAAACTCATGGATTTTTGTCCTAACTCCATATTGAGTAGAGTAAAATTATTTTAAGTAAAAATTTAAAATCATTAGCATAATATAGAATTAGTGTTCTAATTCTCATTACCGCATCTTAAATAAAACGTTACTTCTCATTATTTTTAATTTAACGTCCATTTAATAGCCCGCAAAACCAAAGTTTTTAAATCTTAATGTTAAAAGCAACAACTGGCGAAGCGACAAATTAGTTTTAAACTCTAAATTGTAAATAAGGATTTGTTTCCATCAAACTGTTCTTTTTGTCTTTGATTAAAACTTCAAGAAACAAGTGAAGGTATTAACTTGTTTGTACATTAAGACAGAGATTCACTCTAAGCGATGTTCAATAGAAAATCCCTTCGCATTCAATCAATAAAATTCACTCTAATTGCATTTGAAATTCAGTTTAACCCATCACGTTTATCTCTCCCGCATGTTTGGCTCTCATGACATCATAGGCCATGTTTACACCCGTCATGAATATTTCAACAAACTCCCAATGAAAAATTAATGAGCTACACAATTTAGGGAAAAAAAAGTCGCTTTAAAAACACTCGATGACAAAAAGATGTTAATCACACTCATTTTGTTTCCATGTAAACAACCCAGAAATACAAGACTCTGAAGAAACAAACATCACAGTTAATTCCATAAACATTAAGAATATATATATTTTTTTTAATTACAAAACTATTTTTAATAATAAAATCTAAAAATTTAATTAAAAACTATTTTTTTATGTAAAGAAAGAGATTTCTACCGTGTTCTACACCTTAATGACGAATCAACAAAAAACGTTAAAGCTGGATTAGTTTTTCTTTCTTCAATTTTATTCCTGAGCAAAAAAATTCAAGAATACTTTTTTCTTATATTCAGAACTTTAAAAAATACTATTAAAAAAACATAAATAAAGCACTTTTAAATTAAAAATTTAATAACCTGAATATTTAATATTTATTTTCAAAAACATGTCATCCCAGCAATACACTATTTTATCTATTTAAACTTTTAAATAAAGTGCTTTTCCACCATAAACAAAATAAATAAAAATTTAATGTCAAAAACAAAGACAAATTTAACCCAGAAAATCATTTAAATTACGAGAAAATTTATGCAAAAAATGCTCGTTGTAGAATCTTTCAAACTGAATGTTCAGCTTGAAACCGCGAGTCTTATATTGACTCAACAGATTCGCTTCCTTTTGCACGGGTTCCGCTATAGTGAATGTCGGTGCCAAAGACGTGTCTACGATTCAGGTAACTAGGGACTCCATCCAAATCCCCTCCCCGGCATGCACAGAAAAAGAGAGCAATCAGAGAAGCGGGAGGTGGGAGGATGTGGTAGGCTGAGTGCAAGAGGCACCATTGCCTCGTTTCTGATTCCATTTGCAAGACGGAAGTAACGCTACAATAAACAGCGCAACATCCCTCAAGACTTCGCATACTCCCCATAGGTTTGCATTGCTTTTTTTCCCATACTGATAACAGACACAAAAAATAAATAAAAAAAAAAACAACTTCGAATTTCATCGGTTCAAAATTGTTGCTTTCTATACCCCTCATCTATACCAACCCCAACATTTTGATACATCAAAAATCCCTTGATGCTACATAAAGTGCCAATTGCAACCGCCTTGCTTTCTTCAACCAAACTTCCCCTCAACATCAAACCACCACAAATTAGTTTTCACCAGAGGATATCTTGTGTAAAAAATTGCCGTTTAATCCTATCCTCTTAAAGCATCTTTTCAATATTAAATTTTCCTGCAACGAGATCGACTTGTAGAAGACCTTGCCACTCCCCATTCCCCACCCAATTACCCCGAGATACCCACAACACGATCCATATTCAGCTATAACTTTAGGGAGAAAAAAAAGCCGAAACTACTCATCCAACATTCGAGCAATCACCTCAAACTCGTGCTGGCAATGCTCAACATCAACTGCGAACCACCCAATCTTATCATCCTCCTTAAAGATACTGTGGTATAAGGGTCGTAACCCTAGCAGACGTCGCCTCTAGAGAATACGCAATCAGAGCCATCTCAGTTTCTCGTATGAAATTTGTGAATTTTCATCGGCGCCAACAAATCCTGCGACAATTGCATGAGTGAACCCAGCAGCTGGCAACCCACCAAATAGCCGCTACGGTCATCGATGCCGGCCGAGCTCAATTGGATTATTGCCCAGTGTCGGCTCACTAGCTTTTCACCAAACGGCCACGTCTGCTTACCAAAGAAACAGAGTCTGCCCGTAAAATGTATTGTCACACACTCATTGCTAACACCTAAAAAGAATAAAGAGTTTAAAGGTCTCTTTTACTATCTTATCCCTCCTCTAAAGTTCGTCTTTAAAATTGTTAAACTCATAAAATCAATGTTGAATGTGTAATTAAACATAATATTGTTATTGGAATAACAATTGATACATAATATGTAGAGTTTAGTTACTATACTAAAGAGGATGTTGATTATAAAAATAAGTGAATATGTTACAAAATTAATGCATAAGTTTAGTTTTCAATTGGTTTCAGTGTTCATTGCCGTATTAAAAAAAATATTAAAATTAATCTTTTGACCAGTCTAAGATGATCCTAATTTATTTATTTTTATTTTTGACATCCCTTTGTTTTTAGGTCGATTCATTTAACTATTTTTATTATTTGATTAATTAGTTACCTTAAGTAATTAAATAAAGCTTTATTTTTAAATTTTTAAAAAAATTTTATAATTTTTAATTTTTTAAATAATGGCTACTTTGGCTTTTACTGTTTACATACGGGATTTAAACCCAGAAATAACTCTTCCAAACACATCCCTAGTTAACCTGAAGATTAATTAGCATACCAATCTACATGCCTACCGGAACGAAAATAATCCCTAAGCATTTGCTCTAAATCTTATCAATTGACAAACTCACTTTAATTGAAATTACTTTACAAAACTCTAAAAATAACTATATACTATACACTGCATTTACCACTAAACACCAACAATTAAAATAAACATGATACATTATCAATTTAACGATCCATCTTTTTCTTTTATTACTGACGGGTTTAAACGCTGGTTTAACCCTTGTGACACATGACATGGCATTTCTTCCCTTGCAACACAGGAAGATGAGCACGAGAGAGATGTATAGCAAGTACCATATCCCTGATGACAGAATTTGATTGGCAGGTTTATGACACGACAATATCGGCGAGGCCATCTTGGTTAGGACACCTTTAAAAAGGTATAAGTAGCGTTCGAACGAAAAGCGACAAATGTCCACTGCGATGCAGTACGCACTAGCGGTTAAATCCCCAGGGTTCCATGTCCGCTCTTGACACTCATCTATCCTTCTTGGCACTGTGTTCCTTGTTCTCAATCCCATCATCCTTTGCGAGTTCATTGAACACGACAGCGGAAGAGGAATGAAATGACACCTCGGCCACGAGAAATGACCAACGGCCATTTCAAGATGACCTGCCAACATGCTATGAAGGGTACAGGCGGATTTAAAGGAAGAAGAAAAAAATATAAAATGGAAAAATGTTTGAAAATAAAAAAAAAACATATATAGGCACATATATATATAAAAGATGAAACTGAAAAATAAGCGAAAAATCCAACGTGCACTGAATCGGCAATCGGAGAAGCCATTAATAAGCACACGGCGGAGAAGAGACAGCAACTGCTTAACGCCGGCGCCAGGCCGACAGCCGAGAGAAAAAAGAAACAGTCAAGCGGAACAAATGAACCACGAGCAGTGAAGAGAGAGAAAGCAAAGGAGATTGGGAAGAACAAGAATTCAAGACAGGGAAATGAGTAGAACCACAACGAAGGGAAAGAAAAATGAAGAATATTTTATAATTAATATGGTAAAGGGGTTAATGTGGAGTATGTATTACAAAAAGCGGAAATGCATAAAATCTCTGTAAAGATGAATGGATTTTGAGATTTTGGTTTGCTCACGATAATTCTTTCATGTTAATTTTTATTTATTAAAGGTTAAATTATCCACTACTGATAATGTAATATTTTCGGGTGTTTAGATCAATATAGTGTAAGTTTTTTATATTATTTGCTACAAACAGTATTTAATAATAATAAGTATACTGCAGGTGAAGGTAAACAAAATGGAAAACAAAAATCCAATCAATACTATAAATGTCACCATTAACGTAATTAATAATTGAAAAAGCCGTCTTGTTGTAAAAAAAGTAAAAAATATTTTAGAGTTTATAAATTAGTAAATGTAATCATTACAAATTAATCTGAAATTTTAAATTCTCTAACCGATTACTTAAGTGCATGTTCAGCTGTTAGAGACAGATTTTAAGATTAAAGAATAATCTTAAATATTACATACTAAATCTTTTGTGCAGATAGTGCGCTTTTAAAACTTTAATAATACTTTAATATCAACAATACCAAAAACTACACAGTAAACAAATTCATTAAATTCAAATCAATAACTACAAAGTAAAATTTCAATAGTAAAGAGATAAATCTGAACAATACATGATTCACATCTATATATTGGTATTCAATAATGTTTTGGAAATAAATCAATAGATGTATTAAATCGATTAGATGACTAAACAATCTTGTCAAAGCCTCATCTAATCTTCCATTAATGAAATCGTGTAGGGTTTTAGCGAGTAAACGTGTGAATTGTTATTGATCAGTTTGTGTACTGTTCATCAGGTTCAGTGATATTCTGATAAAATTGCTCGTCATAGTCATTTATTAAATTTCCTATCAATAGCTTAAGTGTTTCAAAAGAGTAGCTTTTATTAAATATTAGAGAAAAGTTTACTTTTATGGTTTGTGTTGAGTTTTTTATTTATAATTGAAGTGAAGCTATTTTTTAAAAACCCATCATATTTTTTTTCTTTCTGGCTGAAATTTTTACAAATTACTAACTGAAAAAGTAAAAAAGTGTAAAACTGCACAATTAGGGCATAAAAAAATCAGTTAAAATTAAATATTAATGCATTTCAAACCCCAAGTGATACTAATTTCTCAATTTAAGTGCAAACTTAAGTTAAATTTACCAAGAAATTGAGAAATTTATTTTCCTACTGAGTGATTGAGCGAGGTATACTAAATTTTTAATCAAGGAAAATTCAACACTCAATTGAAGAAGATAATTATTTAAGAAAATAGTACGAAAACTAAATTTTAAGTTAAAATTAATTTTCATCAGAAAAAAAAATATCTGAAATATTTTAATCAAATCTTCATATTCATACAAGGTCATCTTCGCATGCCTAGAAGACAAATATTCATGAAATGCGTACAAAATAAAATTTAAACTATTTCAATTTTAATATTTTTTTAATTACTATTAATTAAAATTAAAATCAATAGTTATTACAATCCATAAACAAAAAATCAATATTACAAGCTTCTATTGACTTATTACAATTCTTACTTCAAAACTATGCTAAACCAACTGTGTTATTTCCCTTAGGCATTAACAAATCTCGAATTAAATTCACTGCCAATATTAATAATTAATAAGTTTATTCATCATTAATCATTAAAACAGTTCACTGCACCATCTATTTCAAATTTGAAATGTAAATTAGATTAATGCATTTGCTATCTAACAGCAGCAGTTTCAATATTTAGATAAAACTGTAATGTAAATTGTTCCAAGTTATTGATGTTATTGTTTTTGTAAACAATTTTGTGTATAGAAATAAAAATCACAATTCCAAAAGCAATTTTGAAATAGGGAATAAGGGATTTGCACTCAATGCCGTAGCAACTAGCTTAACTGATTCTCTTTCTTCAATTGTCATTAGAATAAGACTTAAGAAAAAGTAGTAAGATTACAGACAGACATTCTAATTATTTGCTCCAGTAAGTTGCGTAAAGACGCCCTTTAACATCTTTGCGACAAACCTAGAAACTGATAATCTCTTAAGTGACTAGGCACTACAGGATTTGCTTTTTCCCCCGACTGTACTCAGAATAATGGAAGTTTTTATCTAGAAACAAAAAAAATCTTCTCCAATTACAACGTATATATCCCGAAGTAATGCACATCATTAAAATTTTATTACAAAAAAATAAAAATAAAAATGAAAAAATATTTTTATTAGTAAATTCTTTACTTAAAATAAATTGCTGCGACAAATTTCCAGCATTGCTCTACTTTTATGAGTATCAAAAAGCGAGAAAATTAAATTAAAGGTAATTTTATTACTGCAATTAATTTTTATATTGCAACCTCAAAGCAATGCAAATGAAACATTCCAACAACCATTTTATTAATATTATTACTATCGAGCCATGTTTATGTTTTCTGTTTCTATAAAAAAAACTTTTACTTATATAAAAAATTCGTTTTGATGTCATTTCAAGTTATTCTACTCATACAAATTGAATCACACCCAAAAACAGGAATAGATATAACGTTACTTCTGCAAATTGCAATCTCAGATTCAAATACAGAGGCTTGAATAAGCCTTGTTAAGACATACAGCAAACCCAATTTGTTGATCCACATTGATATTAGCATAGAAAGTCAACAATTTTTGTTGTCGTGTAACTTTAATGTAAACATATGGGAGAAATTGGAAATAATGTAAAGTAAATTTGAACTAACCTGACTTAAAATTTAAGTTAGAGCTACACACAACGCTGAAGTAACAATAACAAAATTTGCACTATAATTTTAAAGTAATCATACCTAAACTTTTTCGTCTTTAAACCTATTGAAATTCGCATTCGCATTAAATGTTCGTAATACGATTATGCAAAATGAGCAACCAGACAGCTTACCCATGTTTTCATCAAACGAAAGGGCTGATTTGTTTACTCTTTCAACAATAATCGGTAATTTTTCCCCCCAATCAATCAACATGCAGTATTTTAATTATAAAAATACATTTTTTCTGTAATCACTTAGCTGAGTGTTTGAATTCCTAACTTTATCGTTGGATTTCTATTTAAGAGTAGAGCAGTTGCAATGTGCAGTGTTTGTGTTCGGAAGTTGGTTTCATTGCCTTTTCTACTTTGTTGTTTGAAATAAACTTGTGTAGAGATAAGTGTTTGTTGCCATTGTTTGCAGGCGAGTTTTGTGGTTTCATGACTCCCTTTACTGCGACCAGTGAAACAAAATAGCTTATGCACAGCTGCAAGCCAAACCTTTCCTAATGATAACTGAATCATTTCCATCCATTCCCAACTTCAAAGCATGCCACAGCGATCCACACTACTTCCTAAAGTAGCATGAACCTTTTAAGAGAAAAAAATTCACAATTCGACACATTAAACAAGTAATTCACAATTATTATGCACATTTCTGCCTGCCCAATGTGTACAGAAAGACCGCAAATTCCTTAGAGATGCAAACTTTTCTTAAATAAATATTTTAATTGTAATTAAAAATTAAGAGAGGGTTATAAATAAATAATTCACAAGCTTTATAATTTGTACATGAGTAGGTGTAATGAATGTATATCAGGTGCGTTCACTGCAAGTAATTGGTTTGACTTATCAGATTGATCCGTCTGATATGTCTCATCAGCAGTAAGTCACACATTCACAAGTCACTCCAATCGTGAGTTTATCAGATAAAACCTAAAAAAATCCTTTAAAATAAAATTGATTGCAAGTCTGTGTGCATTAGCATGTACATGTTTTTGATTTTTACAAATGGATTTCTTTAAATTCAAATGCACTTTTAATTAAATATACATCAACTTTTAATGTTGATTACAAACATACCTCACTTTGCGGCATTTTGCTATGCAGCACTTACCAACTGCATCCTTTTTTGGCTAATTCAATAAGTAGTTAAAATAACTAAATAAACAACTAACAAGCACATACGAGAGCATTTATTTTTATTATTTTCAGTGATTGCCTTGCTCTTACTGAGTGATGCACGCACCAGCTGAGTTTAAACAGTTTAGTTTAAACTAATGCCTAGTTCCCACTTAAACCATTTTTGTAGAACTTGAGACTTCTACAAGTTCAAACTTCTACAAATTCAATTGTT